>NESQ01000374.1:0-89449 GCA_003070745.1 Tuber borchii | reverse complement strand
CCTACCCTAACCCTAACCCTAACCTAACCCTAACCCTAACCCTAACCCTAACCCTAACCCTAACCCTAACCCTAACCCTAACCCTAACCCTAACCCTAACCCTAACCCTAACCCTAACCCTAACCCTAACCCTAACCCTAACCCTAACCCTAACCCTAACCCTAACCCTAACCCTAACCCTAACCCTAACCCTAACCCTAACCCTAACCCTCTAACCTGCCTGCTTGAGTTACAACTTGAACAATTACATCACTCATTATAATTATTTCCTTGTTATTACTCCCTCATCAATATCTGCTGCCCTCACCTATATATTGGTTACATACAGGCCAAACCCTGAGTTTGGCTTTTTGCTTCAAATTCATAATCTTGCTCCACTCCATTTCTCACCTACCCTACTACTATCCTTCCTTCTCATATAATATTTACTCTTAATTTAACACCCTAGCATTGCTTGCTGTTCTTTTTCTATATTCCTGGCTCATATTTTATGATATATATTTTGTCTCGATTTCTTCTACCTCTCTATTCAAAACCCACATCTTTATACCTCATATCTAACAGTGACACTTTTAACTAACAATTTTGTTAAATCTTATAGTACTCCAATTTCTGTTATTTAAGACAGACTAAGCAATAAGATCATTTCACCATCTGTGAGCCAGAGATTCTTTAGACACCTGTTTAAAGCATTACTTGCTAACATTCTAGACAATTTACCTATCTTATTTGAGCAAGCACAACTCCTCTCATGGAGAAATAGTCATTATCTCATTATATCCAGATAGTGCAACATGTTAGTCTTCTCAATTTTATACAATTTTTCTTCTATTATCTATTTACTGATATTTATTAGCAAAACTCTGAATTCCTAGTCTGGTCATCTAAAATACTTTGCCTATAGTGGAACTTAATCAATTGTTCCTCCCTTTTAGGCATACTCTCCATACTCACACTGAGTATCTGATTTCCAACTATTCAATCAACATTGCGAAACCCTTTTATCATCAATTCTGATTCAATGAATCCAGGACCTCATATCCGTGACGAGGACGGTAGAAGAACTGAGGGTGAGAAACTACATCAACAATTTAATAAAATTGTCACATGTCCTAGCTGCAAACAGGGGAATGCTATCAAAGGAACTTTCATAAAGGGGTCAGCAGGAAATGCAGACAAGGATGGGCGCAGATATCGGCGGTTTGTTTGCCGGCCCAGTGGTGGCTGTGGTGCCTCCATTGGGGTTACAGAATTCATCAAGCTCTGTGATAAACAAAAACTTGTTATGGCAAAAGGTAATTTCTACCATAAATTATCATTTCTGTACTGGAATCTACTCTCTTCTCATAATCTCATTTTCTCCTTTCCACTTCTGTTATACTAGTCCTTACTTAAGGACATCAGCTTCTGTTCTTGTAAGATACTAATGGAATGTTCAAATACCAGATATAAGTACTAATATGGACCCACTATCTCAAATTCCGACAACTACAGTTACCGAAAACTACAAGGAATCTCGCAATTCCCACATACCCAACGCTTCACGAATGGTAAGCTTTTATATTTTTCTCTGATACCCTACATTTGATCCCTTACACAACATCTCTTTCAAAAGGTAGTTTACAATCTATTTTACTAATGGAGGAAAACACTATTACAGATGGCTATTCCAATTGACAATACCCATTTTACAGCAACATATGAGGAATCAAGAATTCCAACATCCGAGTCGGAGTCTGAACGTAAGATACACTCGGAGCGAGCATTATTTGTTCATTCTAATATGATATCTGTAGTCCAATATCACAATTGGGAGACGGGCAATTTGCAGCCAGTTACAAGTAGGATACAAAAATTACAGACCCGCCTTCAGGATGAATCAGTTCAAAGACAGAGGCTTGAAGCACGAATTTCAGCACTAGAGAATTTGATTCAAGAAGCAGGCTTGCAAGCTAAAAGCCAAGTATTGAATCCGATTCTGGTTAATCAGGTTAGTCAACAGAACTAAATACCCCTTGATCTCTTGCAATTTCATCTTGCAGACTTGAAGCATGTTGTTTTTATCAATATAAAATAAATTTTGAAGTAGAAGTGTATTGAACGATTTACTAAAAGTTTAATACATAGAAACGCAACTCGAATATGATGTTAGATTCTGCTTCGGATCAATCGGAAGAGATGGAAACAATTCTTAACCCTCATACTTGCTCTTCAAGAGAAACAGACCACGATGTTGAATTGGCGATGCATGAGTCACCCTCAACAACAGCCTCTGGCCACTCAATCCCCACTCACACCTATATTGATAAGGGTAAAAGACCAGCATATAGTGTAGTGGCTCGTGGTCCTGCCCTAGTTCAGGCTAGGTTTAAATCAACCACTATTGGGATGGCACAAGAAATTCCCACTCAATCAAATGTTCAATCATCTAGACATCATCCAACAAATCCTGTCGGCAAAAATGATTCACGAAACTCGGCCTCTACTCCACTCTACCTGGCTGGAGTACCAAACAGGCGATTAATATAATTAAGCAAGAATTACGCTCAAAGCCAATATCGGTTCAAGGAAGACATATTCCGAATGTGTCATGGATTGATGGACGCATTTTGGAACTATTGGTTGATTCAAATCATGCGGAGAGTATGAAGAACGAATTGTCAAGTATTCGAACTATACTTTGAGAAAAAGCTTTGACCGCTCTGCGCGGAATCCTTCCATTGGCAGGGGGACATTGCACCTGAGTCCAAGAAGGCATTCCTTCAAAGGAAACTTGTCATGAGACTCAGTGAATCAATTTCCTCTACAAAGTATGATGCAACAAGGTCGCATATCATGACTTGGGCCACTAACCGTGGAGTCGGCAAACAATTAACTCACGAATTGGCAAAAAGAATATTACAATTTTGTCGGAGAGGTCAGAAAAGGAAAAGACAACCTCTGATATTCGAGTAATACAGAGAGGAGAGGTGGCATCTAGCGATAATCGAACTCTGGTAACATCCGGAGCTGTCCGATTTACATTTCCCAAACGACCTTACTCATCAATCGACGCTATTCAAGAGTAAGTTTCCTATCTCAAATCTTTGATAAAACATTACTACTATACTAACCAAGAGCATCTATAGTGGAAGTTCTGGTTCAAGTTCAAGTAAACGAATGTTGGTACTAAAACCAGCCCACGAAAATAATTAACATTGATTAATTATGTATCGTATTGGATATTTTAATGCAAACTCACTCCCAGATGGGAAGTTTGCCCAGGCTATTAGCCTTCTCGAGACCTCGTTTGACTTTCTATTTATTGCTGAACACTGGTATCAGCATCACGATAAACGTCTTGTTCACCCCTTGTTCACTGCTCAACAATCCGTCCTACATCATTTACTTCTCGTTCCAATAATGGCCGTCAACATGGTGGTATTTACCTACTTGCAACACGACAATCGCAAAAGATTATCCTATCTACCACTAGTTCCGCTCACTCAATTGTTGTTTCTCTTCCTGGCTTGAAATTTGCTGGGTTTATTATCCACCATATTCACTCAATGAGTCAGCCTTAAAGGCTGATTTAAATCAAATTGGATCGTTGATATGCTTATTGGAGATATCAATACACGATTTTCTTGTAATCTCATACAAAGACAGACACACTCACGAGTCTCACCATCTGCCCGATCCCTTGACTTTCAATCTTGGGCCGCCATGCACAGCATGATTCATCTATCGGATAAACCTAGTCACAAGACAGTTGATAATATTCCTGATCATGCATTTTCAAAACTCGCCCTTCAGCCTTTCGTATCCTTAGCTCTAATACCAAACTCCAAGCTAAATATCAATACCGATCATCGTTATTTACTACAACTCGATATTGATACAACAACTTCCCCCCTTGATTCTGCTATCCCCAATACCCCTGATCTTCCACCACCTCTCCGCTTTCGAGTTCAAAACCTCCGGCAACCTGAAATTGCCAAGAAATATTGTTCTGCTTGGTCACTTATTGATGAAATTTATACCTCATATAAAGATTCAGAGATATTTGATATTGATATGCTTGATGCTGTATTATGCTCAAGTATTCAGGCAATTGCGGAATTGGAACTTGGTACATACGATCCATCAAAAGTGCGAACAACGATGATTGTACTGCCAATCACCTAACTCAAGAGTTCGATATGCGGCCAGTATTCAACTATTAAAGCAGTCTCAACGAGCAGCAACAGCTCTCTCGCCTCTTATAGTTTATCAGATTCCCTTCCACCAATGCAAGAGTGCATCAACCACTATGGAACCATCTTTAAGAAAAATCTAGAGAGAGCAGAAACAACTACAGGAGCATATTCTGGAACTAGGTCTAGCATGCAGTATTCCCAGATATTGATACTTCGACCCAGACTGAACAACAATCTTATGTGCCATATGACGAACATAGTTTGCTTTCATCCGGCCTTACCTCCTTAATCACACCTGAACGAATAAAGTCTAAAATTCTCAAACTTTCCAATACCTGCTCGAGTGGTTCTGATGGTATTACACCTATCATGCTAAGACACTTGCTCGACACCACATTTCCTCAATTTCTTAGCCAACTTTATCATGCTTGTTTACGATTCGGAAAGACACCATTACGCTGGAATCAAACATTATTATACCCCATCCGTAAAGATCAAACCCGACCATTTACCGCGAATAATTCACGACCTATTACTCTAACTTGTCTCTTTCGTAAAATCTTAGAAGGATTAATTCTACCTGTCGTTACAACTTCAGGCAACATCACATACTCCCCTCTCCAAGCTGGTTTTAGAACAGGATATTCCACATTGACCAATGTCATGGCTCTGAATCATCTAATAGAGACATCCTCAGGGTCACACGTTGTTTTTCTTGATTTCCAATCCGCCTTTGATCGCGTCGAGTGGTCTCATCTCAAGTCACAATTAGAGCAACAGGGAATGCACCCACTAGTACTTGAAATGGTTTACCAGCTCATGTATCATGATATGACATATTCCATCGTGGTCAATGGATGTCAGTCAGAATCTCAGTCACGGACTATAGGACTGCCACAAGGATCACCACTTGCTCCAATTCTATTTAATAGATTTATCAATAGTCTTCTTCTTCGACTCAATCATGATACAATACCCGACATACCAGCGGCTTTGTTCTTTGTGGATGATGGTGTAATTATTGCTCCCAGCTTCGTCAAAGCTCAGAAGTTACTTGATATAGCCTCAAGTTGGGCTGATAATCATTCGATGGTATTCAATATTCGCAAATGTGGCTATCTGGTTTCTATTGGTCAAGGACTCAACCACTCACACTCTTCTCTCTACCTTCAGGACCAGGTTGTACCTGAGGTGAACTCATACAAGTACTTGGGAGTAGTCATGTCTCATCAAGGAATTGATTTCATCTCTCAAACTCAAATGCTCCAAACTCGTGTTCAAAAGCAGCTTAATGCAATGACATGGGTTTCCGATACCTGGTGTCCACGAATTCGCTACAATATCTTCAAAGCGGTCCTCTCTCCGATGATGGAATACTCACTCCCTCTAATATATGCCAACTATCTACGTAATCGTCAAACACCAAGCTGGAAGATTCTTCATAATACCTATTATGATAGTATAAGATGGATCTCTGGTGGCAATGCTAATAGGCCTCATGTTACTTGCAACCTTCTAGGTCTCCTGCCTTTTAAAGGACGCTCAATGCAGCTTTTTGGTCGATATTATTTACACCTAATGACTACTCAGGCTACAAATCCTATACGTTGTATTCTGGAGTCCAATAACTGGTTTCCTAAATCCTACTATCGCATCAGAGTTCAACGAAATAGCAATCTTGTCTCCCAATTCCTGAATCCTCCTGCCTATTATAAACAGATATTAGTGCAAGTAAATGACGAAACACGGCCAACATTGCGTTATGATCTGGTTCTGGCACTCTCTCAGGATAGGACGAATCAAATTGTCAATATCCGTTTGAAGGCACCCACATTGATTCGAATCACACTTGTAACAGACCGGGTTCCGGGACTGCTCTGTGACAATATTCTAATTGCTCCAGCAAAGTATCAGGCACAGTTCTTAGCATGGCGGAGAGGGGTATTTGGTTGGGGAAGAAAATGTTGTTGTGGAAAACAATTTGATCGAGGACATACAGAGTGTATGGTATATCCTGACCCAATGTTAACCGAAGAGGAACAACAACTGTACAATCTCGACCTCTATCTCCTCGACACCAATATCAATTACACTATTCTTGATTTCTTATTGAATCAGCGGCTATGGGCAAAAGCACACACCTTACTTGAATTCTGGCTAGTTTCAATGTCTAACATGTTAAAGCATGGTAGATGAGATATATTGCAAACATAAGATGCTCCTCAAATAGTATGTTAACCTTTCGTAATTACCTCCTTAAATTTGTCATTTGATGCAAAAAATCTTAATTATACAATATATATTAACAACTGATAACTGTGCTAATATTATTTATAGTTACTGTTATAGTAATAATGATTGTCAATAGAGTGCCAAATTCTCTTATATTTATGTTTATCAATTTTTTACAAAATATTTATTATCTTTTCCAACTACTTATTCTGTTTTTATCCTATTTCATTAACTAGGTAAATTTGCTTTTGTTATTTATTTTTCCCATGTATGGCATGTTTTTCTGACAGCTGTTCATTTTCTGAATTCCTTTTGCGCTTAGACAATTGTCTCAATTTATTTCATATCGC
This sequence comes from Tuber borchii, assembly GCA_003070745.1. Lineage (NCBI taxonomy): Eukaryota > Fungi > Ascomycota > Pezizomycetes > Pezizales > Tuberaceae > Tuber > Tuber borchii. The sequence continues at coordinate 82,689 of NESQ01000374.1, read as the reverse complement.
TTTGATATTTATTCTTTGGCCATCATTGCGGGCCTTGTACCTTTGATCTCGGATGCCGCCACTGTGGGCTTGGTTCCTTTGGTCTTGCCTGTTGAGGGCCTTGTACTCTTCCTCCTGTTGGCTACTGTGTGGGTGTTCCTTGTCTTGGGTTGGTTGATGTTACTAAGTTGGTGTTGGTCTCCTTGGTGAGGTATACGTATGTGGTAGTTGTGGAGTTCGTGCTGGCTGTGGCTTCAGTCCTGTCTCTAGTTAATACTACTTGATTCCTAACCCTAAGGGCGCAATGCGCTTGCGGATGCGTTCGGAAGCCGTATTAAGACATCCTTCCGGTTCCGGCGTGCATTACAGGGATCCTCTCACCGCTCGACCCACACCTCGCTTAGGATACAAGGTCGTCGACGCACGAGAGTGGGGCGCAACCACTACGGAGAAGTGACCGCCTGCACCATCCCACCCACACCTACGCGACAGCACAACAAACGTGCTGCATTTGTGCCATTTGATTGGACAGGGTCGTTCTTTGCTCATGTAGCGAGTATTTTCAGAATTCCAGAGTCCGTTGACACCACCTACGGGTGTTCTTGCTCATGTAGACGAGTGTTTTTTGGATTTCAGAGTCCGTTGACACCAACTTCACTTTCTTTCACTGGAAAAACACATACTTCGCACACTACGAAAATCGAGACGATTTCCGAGTGATAGTTCCGCCCATAAGCCGGCGAAGGGTATAAGTATCCCCCCTCGCCCCGTGCACTGATGAGTCTTTCAAATAGTAAGACGAAACCGCCTCAGCAAATACGACTTCGATTCAAAATTTGCCGGTCTGCACCTTCGGCTTTACAGCAAAGACTCTTCCCTCTGCCTCTACCGTCTACACAGTAGACCCCTCCACTTGCTCGCTTCGCTCGCTCGTGGACTAACCCTAACCCTAACCCTAACCCTAAAAAAACGCATACTTCGCACACTACGAAAATCGGGACGATTTTCGAGTGATAGTTCCGCATACAAGCCGGCGACGGGTATAAGTATCCCCCTCGCCCCGTGCACTGAAGAGTCTATCAAGGAGATAAGACGAAACCGCCTCATCAAAGACGACTACGATTCAAACTTTGACGGTCTGCACTTTCGGCTTTACAGCAAAAACTCTTCTCTCTGCCTCTACCGTCTACACAGTAGACCTCCCTACTTGCTCGCTCCGCTCGCTCGTGGACCAACCCTAACCGAGAACCCCCTCTTCAAATTATACCACATCCCTCTACGATACGATGTCTTCTTCTCACTACACCCGACCCTCTGCCTTCCACAAAATGTTGGATAAACGAGGTGCCTCCCCCGCCGCTATCGCTACCGCATATGCTGGCACAGCTGGTAACGATCCTGAGAAAATCGTTGAGTTCACCAGACACGCCATAGCGACCGCCAATAATATGGGACAGCTTATTAATACTGTCTCCTCTCGCTATCGTGACCTTCTCGAACCGATGTTCCGCTCATCCCTCGACCTCGCCTCAAAGCTCTCCACCGCTCGAAAGACGCTGGCCGGATACCTCGAACATCAGAACAAGCACACGTTTCCCACATTCATCGAGGGAATGCACAACCCCTTCAAGTCCATCCAACCTGCAAGGAGGCCCGTGATGCTGTCGCCAAATCTCTTCTGAATCAGTAACATGGTTCAATCTCCAGAAAGAAGAGGCACTCTCCCGCACCATCGCGGTAAAGGAGATAGAGGTCAAACACCTCGATAAAAAATGTTCTCCCGCTGCTATGTCAGCTGCTTTCGTCCAAGCTCTGGACAAAGACTGGGACGACACTTTGTCGGCCCTGGGGAAATACACTGAGAAGGGAAGAAACCCGAGGAGCTGGGTCTCGTTGGCATTGCCATCCCCGATATTCTCAAACAAGACCTAGACATCGCGAAAGGTCTTGTCCCTTATGGGTCACCAAACTCTGGGATTTTTCGCGTATTAAAACGCAACAAGCCCTAGCCTTAGTCGAGGCTAAAAAGAGTGAGGTATCAGGCGCCGATACCGCTATGAAGGATGCTGACGGAACTACTACCGACATGCAATCGCTGGCAAAAGAAGCCCTGATACACGAGTTGAAGAAAATGAACCTTCAACAAAAGCCGAAAACCAGCCAGGTATGTTCGTTGAATACTCTCAACTCTCATAACCACGTCACTAATTCTCTTCTAGGCAAAAGGAAAACAGCCTGCCACGAAGAAGAAGACTGGACCTCGGCAAGCTCCAAAAAAGTCCGCTCCCGCCCCTTCGAAAGGGAAATCCGGGAATGCTACCACCACCCAGAAAAATCGTCCAAGGACTGTAAGTGGTGCGAGCGCTGGACAGCAGAAGAAGAAAGGAAGAAAGAATTAGTTCTATCTTGTAAGTGGACTCCCGCTAAACCTTCCTCTCTGCCTAGGAAATACTAGACCTACACCCGGACACACGCCGCTCTATCATCCAGTCACGCTTACCTCTCCCCGAGTTTGTCAAAGCTGACTTCAAGATTAAACTAGGCCCGGGGGTTAAATCTATACCTGAGAACATAGATGGTTTGCTTAGCATGGGTCACCGTTTCTTATTTCCTTCCTCTTTTTCTGTATCGTTACCGTTGGAGTCTTATGCATCCCTTTCGCGTAGAATAAAATGGATTGTATACTTCAGCTACATGAAAAAGAACAATAGTTTCTTAGATGAGAACCCGCAATTTAGAATCCGTAGACCGGAGACTACTGCGGTACCAGACAAATCACCTATATGGGTCTTAGCCTTGTTGGAAAAAGGTCGCCTAGAAATGCTTCGGCAAATCGAAGCCATACCAAGTACAACCGTGAATGCTCCCAACGTCCCTAGTAACCGGGGGCACTTTCACAGCTAAGGAATGGAGAAAGGATAACAACCTCCTGGTCCTCCAATCAGACAAAAACTTGGGAACTACCGTAGTAAGTAGTGACTGGTACGCTGAGAAACTAGATGGTCTCGTACTAAATAATACGGACTTTGTTAACATTTCTGAAGGAATATACCTCCAAATGATTTCACAAGCCCGTAACGAGATCCTATCATATGACGATCCCGACCTCCCACAAGAGGTCAAAGACTTTATACTTGCAGACTTAACACTAGATAACGCCAGAGCCAATGTTCCTAAGTTTCACGGACTTCCCAAAGTTCATAAGAATCTATGGGCATTGAGGCCTATCGTCCCGTGCCACAGTTACCCCCTCGCTAACGCGAGCAAAGTCTTGTCTATGATACTAAAAATACGTGTACGAGAGTACCCATGGATCCTTGAAAGTACTCAAGACCTGGCCAAAGCACTATTGGACGTAAAAAGAAAATCGACTCAACAACGATATTGGCTTGCAACTGGCGACGTTACCGCCATGTACCCAAATATCCCACGTAAACGTGCTCACCAAATCCTAGGTGGGGAGTCACGGGAATGGGAACGTTCAGACATTATTCTGAATCTGGCTAGATGGTCAGACGATTTCCTGGTTTTCAAACATAATGGCAAATTCTTCCACCAAAAAGAGGGCCTCGCTATGGGTATTCCTGCCGCGCCTGACGTGGCTAACCTATACATGGCTCACTTCGAAGAAGCGTTCCAGCACAATTTTGTGCTCTACAAACGATACATCGATGATGTATTTGTCATTATTGAGGCACCTAACTATAAGGCTACCCGAGCTCAACTCGACGTCATTAAGGCTGACGGTCTAGAGCTCACCTGGTCAGTGGACGAGAAAACAATCAACTTTCTCGACCTGCAAATCACGCAGGAGGCTGGAGTATACTTCTCTTTTAAGCCTTACCGCAAGCCACTGAACAGCTATGAACGCTTACCATGGTCTTCTTTCCACCCGGAACACGTGAAACGTGCCGCTTTTTGCGGAGAGATCAGTAGGATGGCCCGCATCTGTAGTAACTATGATACATACTACAATGAGATATCGTATGTGAAGAGCATATATCTCTCCCGCGGTTACCCTGGCGCATTATTACACAAATGGATTAAGAACGAATCCAGGAACAGATGGGATGCAAGGTATAAAGACGCACCCGAGGCAACGGGAAGTGACTCCCTCTGGCTCAAATCCGAGTATAATAATGTGTGGAAGCACATAGACCTGCATAAAGTATGGACCGCCATGGTTGGCAACCGAGACATTGAGAAATCACCGCTCGGTCAAATCCATGACGTTAAATTATCTCTCTGCCGTTTTAGGAACTTAGGTGAGATTAATAACCGTTACAATGCGGACATACTACAAACCTCTATTGTAGAAGAGGCTAACGAGGTCCTGGATCAATTACAGGAACCACGACGAATCCTAGGAGTGATCCCCACTCCCGTTACGGATTCACTTGTGCAGGTGGGAGGCTTAGCTCAGCTCAGGCTTAACTTCCCAAGGAACACGTAGGTAAATCTACCCACCATAGTAGAAACTGCGACTGGCATGACACTTCTAGCTAACTTGGTATAAGACGCATATCTTCGGATTCGCTTCCAGACCTGTGAGTATATACGACAGACTGCTGTCGGATAGCCAGTGGATGACCCCGTCGTCAGACGAACGAAAGCGAGATAACGCCTCGCCGGTAGTAAGGGACATAATGAATCTAAAGATTTTCACTCCTAACACTTGTTAGACGTGTCGGTCCTGCCCCGCGGAATGGGGTATAAATACATTTCCTTCGGGATCTGGGACTGAAAGCCTTGAAGGGTGTTATTAACTGGCGTAGACCTAGTCGCGACAGTCCTCCCCTTTGCTATGGCCACGCACTGAAAGGTCCTGAACGGAATAGGAAACGGTAATGATCCGTAAACCCTCCCGGTCCACCTTGCTAGGGAAAAAGCGCGCCTACGGGACGACTTCCCACTGATGTGAGAGACCGTGATCGAGTGAACCTTAGTACGAAACGTTCTCTGAGACTAGTGACGTTGAATGATTGGCTCCGGCCCTAATCTAGATGATTTTCCGCGCTCAGTTGCGTATACGCCAACTGTACTCATGCCTTTATTCAGTCCTCGCAAGACTAGAGGAAATAAGCTTGGCCATGGACTGATAATCCTAACCCTCGCCTAACCCTAACCCGAACCCTAACCCCTAACCCGAACCCCTAACCCTAACCAGGTGTGGCGTAGTAAGGCGTTGTGGCGTTGTGGCGCTGTAGCGTACCACGTGATGGTGGCGCTGTGGCACTGTGGCGTTGTGGCATTGTGGCTGGTAGTAAGCACGTGATGTGGCGTCACGTGAGGTGGCTTGGACTGAGGCTGAAGGCTTGGCACACGTAACTATCCGTAATAGGAAGTCCTGTCCCGTTACCGATTAGGAAGGTGTAGCACCCTTCCCGAATAGGTAATGTTTTCCCTCCCGCTACAGATTACTGAATCCGGAAATTATTTCCCGAGTGGTGGTCAGACATGCATCATGCATGCATGACCGTGCAGGCCTTTGGCATGCAATGTCACGATCCGGCATATCCGGGCGCATTGCGCTTGCGGATGCGTTCGGTAGCCGTATTTAGACATCCTCCCGGTTCCGGCGTGCATAAACAGGGATCCTCTCACCGCTCGACCCACACCTCGCCTAGGATACGAGGTCGCCGACGCACGAGAGTGGGGCGCAACCACTACGGAGAAGTGGCCGTCTGCACCATCCCACCCACACCTACGCGACAACACGACAACGTGCTGCATTTGCGCCATTTGATTGGACAGAGTCGTTGTTCTTGCTCATGTAGCGAGTATTTTCAGAATTCCAGAGTCCGTTGACACCACCTACGGGTGTTCTTGCTCATGTAGACGAGTGTTTTTTGAATCTCAGAGTCCGTTGACACCAACTTCGCTTTCTTTCATTGGAAAAAAACGCATACTTGGCACACTACGAAAATCGGGACGATTTTCGAGTGATAGTTCCGCAATCAAGCCGGCGACGGGTATAAGTATCCCCCCTCGCCCCGTGCACTGAAGAGTCTATCAAGCAATAAGACGAAACCGCCTCATCAAAGACGACTACGATTCAAACTTTGACGGTCTGCACTTTCGGCTTTACAGCAAAAACTCTTCTCTCTGCCTCAACCGTCTACACAGTAGACCTCCACACTTGCTCGCTCCGCTCGCTCGTGGACCAACCCTAACCCTAACCCTAACCAGGTGTGGCGTAGTAAGGCGTTGTGGCGTTGTGGCGTTGTGGCGTTGTGGCGTACCACGTAATGGTGGCGCTGTGGCGTTGCGGCGTTGTGGCGTTGTGGCTGGTAGTAAGCACGTGATGTGACGTCACGTGAGGTGGCTTGGACTGAGGCTGAAGGCTTGGTACACGTGACTATCCGTAATAGGAAGTCCTGTCCCGTTACCGATTAGGAAGGTGTAGCACCCTTCCCGAATAGGTAATGTTTTCCCTCCCGCTATAGATTACTGAATCCGGAAACTATTTCCCGGGTGGCGGTCAGACATGCATCATGCATGCATGACCGTGCATGCCTCTGGCATGCAATATCACCATCCGGCATATCTGGGCGCATTGCGCTTGCGGATGCGTTCGGTAGCCATATTTAGACATCCTCCCGGTTCCGGCGTGCATCACAAGGATCCTCTCACCGCTCGAACCACACCTCGCTTAGGATACGAGGTCGCCGACGCACGAGAGTGGGGCGCAACCACTACGGAGAAGTGGCCGTCTGCACCATCCCACCCACACCTACGCGACAGCACGACAACGTGTTGCATTGGTGCCACTTGATTGGACAAGGTCGTTGTTCTTGCTCATGTAGCGAGTATTTTCAGAATTCCAGAGTCCGTTGACACCACCTACGAGTGTTCTTGCTCATGTAGACGAGTGTTTTTAGGATTTCAGAGTCCGTTGACACCAACTTCACTTTCTTTCATTGGAAAAACACATACTTTCCACACTACGAAAATCGAGACGATTTCCGAGTGATAGTTCCGCATACAAGCCGGCGTCAGGTATAAGTATCCCCCCTCGCCCCGTGCACTGAAGAGTCTATCAAGCAGATAAGACGAAACCGCCTCAGCAATCACGACTACTATCAAAGTTTGCCGGTCTGCACCTTCGGCTTTACAGCAAAAACTCTTCCCTCTCCCTCTATCGTCTACACAGTAGACCCTTCCACTTGCTCGCTCCGCTCGTTCGTGGACTAACCCAAAAAGGTCAAACCCAAGGTATGACCCTTCAACTTCAATAATCTTATATTCTATATGTTTGCTCCGATCTTACCCTCCACTATTGTATTTTCCCATATGAGTATATTCCACAAAATTAATTTCACTTCCCTTTTATTTCAAATATTATTTTCTTATTTTCGTGAACCCTCAGGCTCTCCCTTGAAAGATATTCTTCTAACCAATACAGCTTTATTCCTAGACTTGGACGATATCAGTTAACCAATTAGTATGGGCAATACGCGGAGAAATGGTCTTCGAACAGAAGCGGGAAAAAAAGAAATTGCTGATACACTGCATTCACGGTTTAACCATCTACTAAAATGCCCAGGGTGCGATTCCAAGACAACATTTGGTGCTGCATTCAATAAGGATGCTGGAGGAACCGCAGACGCAACTGGTCGTCTTTATCGGCGGTTTAAGTGTCGCGCACGTGACATCTGCGGCAAAACCTTAGGTGTTACCGAATTTGTTAAGCTCTGTCACAAGCTACCACCGACTGCCAGCTCTCACCACCACTCAGCCCAAATATCTTCTGGTATGTATATGGATATATTAATTAAAAATATAATTCTCCTTCCCCCCTCTACAATCTAGTAATAGTATTTTATATATTTTACCCGATATACTAATGAATAATAGATATTGGTATTGATGGGCCCTCAGTCAACCAAGATGCTACTACTTGCGAACAGGAATCTACCACCTTTGTCAGCCATAGTTCAACTCAACCTAAAGATTATGTATGTTTTTACCAAAACTTGCTTATGTAAATCTAGTCAATATAATAACTACGGTTCTCCTTAGTTGTCCTAAATATTGCATATTGACTTATGAAATTTATTTGTTTAATAGACACGACCAAGTGTTATTCCAATTCCTTCATCCTCAGGTACTTCTGATTGGAATATGGAATCTGAACTTTCAGATAATGATGGTAGGTAACAATTTACTACCATAATGCTTAATTTATCTAAATAAGATATATGACACCAAATACATAAACTTGTAGCACTCGCTAATTATCAAATTGCGTATTAGAATCTACATTGCGGAAGAGAGGGATGACACATCTTACGCACGAGATGGAAATCCTACGAGAACTCCTATGGAAATCTATACACAATGGTGAATCAATGAAGATCAAGATTGGACAACTAGAAAGCAAGGTCGAAAAGCTTCTTACGGCGAAACGATCAGCGGATTCTCACCAACCGTTATCCACGATTCAGGTATTTGATATGATTCCTACTTCTTTTCTACAGTTGGAATATAATCCGATATTAATATATATACTAAATTTAATATAGTCTAAGGTTATTCAAGATAATGCTACATCAACAAATGTTGAGTCCATGATAGCCAATCAGCAACCGGCATTTTTAACTGGGGATGAATCTGTCTCAGACTCCGGAATTTCACCAATTCCCTATAGTCCTCCCTTATTAGATACAGATCCTAAATATCTTGATCTTCTTCGCTCCTTTTTCGACCATTGAGCTATAGTAGTGCATTGCAATCCAGCTCAAAAGGTTGAAATTACCTTACAAATATTCTGCTGTAATCAATGCTAACAAAGATGTCGTATAGTCAATCGTCATGAGATTCCTTCTAAAGTAGAACCAATTCTTCCTCAAGTTCACAATAGGTCAATCGTTACAACAGCATTATATGTTTCTGGAATTCCTTTCATGACTATTAAAGATATTAAGAATATCCTAGCCTCAGCTCCAATTAATCTTCAACGGCGAGATATTTGCAATCTCTCCTGGATAGATCGACGGATTGTGGAAATTCTAGTCAATACCACACATGCCCAGAAAATCAAAAACCGTATTGGAAAGTATTCAGAATATATCGTCAAATCTGATTTTGATCCTCTTTCTCCAGAGTCTTTTCATTGGGACGGCAATATTCAACCCGAATCACAAGAGGCAATCTTGAAGAGAAATTTTGTTATGAGACTTTCAGCTTCAGTGGGCTCAACTACGAAGACCTCTACCCGTCAACATATTATCGCTTGGGCAAACCACCGTGGTATCGGACCACATTTGCAACAGGAGTTGAACAAGCAAGGAATTATTTTCAATGCCGAAAATGAAACTGCATTTGGTAACGATGCATTGAATGATAGTCCTTCAGTACAATCTGTTTCGAGGTCCAAGCAGCAGAGTAGTATCATCACTACCGGTGCCAGCAAATTCACGAAACGAAAATTAAATGTCACTTCTGATGACAGTATTGAAAGGTAAATAAATATTTATTTCCTCTAATATTTTATAATTCATGGTGTTAATAATAATTACTACAGTTCAAGTGTGCCACAAGTTCAATCCAAAAAGCGATTGAGACTAAGGTTGACTCACGGAAACAGAGATACTGAATAATGTATCGTATTGGCTATATTAATGCAAACTCCCTACCTGATAGGAAGTTTGCCCAGGCAATTTGCCTTCTCGAGAAAACATTTGATATTTTGTTTATTGCTGAGCACTGGTATCAGCATCACGAATTACGCCTTTCACACCCATTGGTTTACTGCTCTACATCACTTCCACTACGCTCAATCGATAATCCCATTCGTGGCCGCCAATATGGCGGTATTTACCTGCTTGTGAAACCTCATATTCGAAGTCACATTCAGTCTGTATCCTCAACAAAATACTCGATTACATTTTCACTACCTGGCTTGCGTTTCGCAGGGGTTTATTATCCACCATACTCAATTTCCAATCATGCTATCTCCTCTGAACTCAAACATATTGGCCCGGTTGATCTCCTGCTTGGAGATATTAGTACCACCTTTCATGCCAATTCACCACTTAGCGGCAAAATAGGCAATCTTGCCTCCCCTGCACGCTCGATCCTCTTTCAAAACTGGGCTGCAAACAGCTCTATGATTCACCTTATAGACCCGATACATCACCACATTTCACATAAGATTCCGGATCATGTCTTTTCTTCTTCCGCTTTCCAATCAAAAATTACCCTCTCACTGATTTCCACCCAATCTCTTCAAATTACAACCGATTACAAGTATATTCTGGATATTGAATATACCTCTACAACCTCCGAACCCAATGCACATAACTCTTTTGGTCCAACAAATGATTCTCCTACCCCAGGTCCCATTCGCTTTCATGTTCAACGCCTTAAACAACCACATATCGTTCTCAAATATCAGAGGCATTGGTCAATAATGGAGGACCTATTTGCTTCATATAAGAAGTCTGAATCCTTCGATATTGATATGCTGGATGCAATACTCTGTTCCGCTGTGCAAGGAGTTGCAGAGAGCGTATTAGGAATATACGAGCCAGCCAAGTCGAGGAAAATGCCTGATGATACCGGTAAACGCCTTGCCAAGGAGAATGATATGGCTTCCAGTATCCAACTCCTAAAACGTGCTCAGAGGGCCTCCAGGGTAGCAGTCCATCTCGTCAGTTCAACGCAAGACTCAACTCCCATGGCCGAGTCAATTGATCACTACCAGAAGATGTTCAATTCTATGTCTCCATTGTCGAATTTACACTCATATCATGACTCATCTTCCCTTAATCATCCATTACAGGAAGGCAGTACTACCAGGGTTGGCCATTTGGATCCACAAATTCTGTCATTTAACCCAATTGATGAGGCCACTCTGATTGCATCCGGCTTGCTAGATCGGATATCCCCAGCAAGGATAAAGATTCAACTCGGAAGAATGTCGACAACATCATCTCCGGGTATGGATGGCATATCTGTAATCCTGTTACGACATCTCAATGATACCACTTTCATCGACCATCTTGCCCAGCTTTATAATGCCTGCTTGAGAACAGGAGAAACACCAACACGATGGAATGAGGCATCCATATTTCCTCTATGCAAGGATAAGAACAAGCCCTATACAGCAAGCAACTCACGTCCTATCAATCTGATGTGCCTTTTTCGTAAAATATTTGAGTCCTTGATTCTCCCTGTCGTAACAACTACCGGAAATATGGCATATTCTGGAGTCCAAGCTGGCTTTCGTACTGGATATTCAACATTGACGAATATTCTAACCCTACACCATCTCATAGAAGCCGATGCTGGTTCGCATATTGTGTTTCTTGACTTTGCTGCCGCATTTGACTCGGTTGCTTGGCATCATCTCCGTCTCGAATTGGAAAAACAGGGAATGAATCCTATTGTCATCAAACTCATTTATCATCTTATGTATAAGGATATGAGCTATACTTTGATTATTAATGGCAGTCATTCTCCAAGGCAGAGACGAACCTGTGGACTTCCTCAAGGATCACCGCTTTCACCAATACTATTCAACCGGTACATCAATTCCCTTTTACAAGATCTCAACTGGAACAGCTCATCCATTTTCCCTAACGCACTTTTCTTCGCCGATGATGGGGTTCTTATATCGCCTACTATGCAAAAGGCACAAAGTCTGCTCGATTGTGCCTTTAAATGGGCAACCCAGCATGGCATGTCATTTAACATCCCAAAGTGTGGTTATCTTTCATCCCATTCTGCCTCTCACTTACCAGAAAATATTCGTCCATCCCTTATACTCAACAAACAGCAAATTCCTGTAGTAAAGGCCTACAAGTATCTAGGTGTGGTATTTGCAGATAAAGGGATCGATTTCTGCGCCCAAGGATCTCTCCTGCGTCAGCGGGTGGACAAGTTATTAGGAGCGATGCGTTGGTTTTCTGATACATGGTCTCCACGAATTCGGTTCAATATTATGAAATCCATTCTCTTACCAACACTCGAGTATTCCTTACCACTCATATACGCCCACTTTCAACAAAATTCAAAGTCCAAATGTTGGAAAGCTATGACAACAGCGTACAACAACTGCCTTGGATGGATTGCTGGAGGTCATTCTCATCGACCTCATGTTACTGGTCACTTGTTAGGTATTCTACCATTCAAGAATCGTGCTCAGCATTTGCATGCACGATTTTACCTCCATCTTCTAGCAATGGATTCCCAAAATCCATTACGTCAAATTCTTAATCGCAATAACTGGTATCCTAGAGCCCAGCATACTACCCGAGTCAGAAACCATGATCCGCTTCTCCACTATTTTCTCAATCCACCTAGTGCATTCACCAAACAACTACCCCTTAGTAACGATACACCAATTTCTGTCATACGGGCAAACCTCATTGAAGAGCTTCAACTTCAAAAGTTTAATTACAGTCGCTTTATTGGGGCAGGACCCATTTCTCGTATACCAAAGTTATTGCAAATTGGTATGGTAACGGATCGGGTACCTGGGATGGAGTGTGATTGGATACTCACTGCTCCTGCTGCTGATCAATCAGGCTTCCTTGCATGGCGTAGAGGGATTTGGGGGTGGGGTCGAAAGTGCATTTGCGGTACTCGCTTTGATCGAGGCCATACAGGCTGTATGCCTTATCCTACTCCCGAGCTTACGGAAGAAGAACATGCTATGCACAAGATTCATCTATTCCTCCTAGATCCTACAATCAAGTACACCTTGGTTGATTTCCTTCTGAATGAACGACTCTGGGATAAGGCCCGCAATGTTCTGGATTTCTGGACTCTATCGATGTCACATGTATTACGGACTGCTTCTACTCAGACCTAACTCTCTGCTATTCCTCTTTTTATTCATAAATCTACAAAAATAGACCCTTGTTTATCCAACTTCTAACTTTATATTCATGTTTCCCTTTCTTCCATATTATCACATCAGAAAAAATATTGCTTTATGGTTTTGATTTTGAAATCAATCGTCTTATATTTTATTTCTTCCATTATATTTTTTTCAGTTTGTTATACTTTGACTCGCACTCAATTGTGTTATCATCTTGATTCAATCTACAAAGTATTTGCTTTCTTGCAATTTATAGTCATTATCACAAAAGTTATACATGCACTTCCGATTCATAAAAGTTTTGTTTTTCTTGGATTTTGGTTGTCACTTTCACGGCCATCAGTGTGGGGCCTTGTACTCCTGATCCCGTTAGCTTTCAGGTGTGCTTCAAACATCTGCTCACATTGTACTTAACTTCAGTTTATCTGTGGATAATACTTTGTGTATCTGAGAACAAGTACTGATGTACTTGTACTCACAATAGTGCCTTATGGGGGCCTTGTTCCTGTCTCCTTGTAGTAGCTACTATTGGTTTCCTTCATCGCAGTTGTCCTCTACTTTTATGTGGTTGCCTCCTTACTTGTTGTGTTACTAGTAGTTAGTTACTTGGTGTCCGTATCGGCGGTGGCTCTGGTCCTGTCTCTAAATCAATATACTTAACTCCTAACCCTAATATACTTAACTCCTAACCCTAACCCTTAAAAGTTTTTACCTTACTCTTTTTCTGTTGTTATGTTCGGCCATCAGGTGGGGCCTTGTACTCCTGATCTTGAACGCCTATGGATGGGCTTTATACAACTACTCGCGTTGTACTTGACTTTGGTTGAGCTAGGTCTAATAGCTCTACTATGTGTCAGTAGCTCGCGTACCTGAGTTTTTGTACCTTGGTACTTCAACTCAGCCTGATGCCGCATAGGGGCTTTGTTCCTATCCACAGGTGGATTCTGATAAGGTGCTCTCGCTGGGTGGCCAGTTGCTTATTGGTAGTTGTCTCCTTACTTGTGGGTTGACCTTTTAACTTCCGCTTCATGTTAAACCATATTGCCTTCATTGCAGTCGTTGTCTATCTAGATAGTTGACTTCTTACTTGTTGTGTTTCTATTGTATCTACCATGGGTAGAGTCGGAGGTTGCTCTCATCGCAGTTGCCTTCAGCCTGTATGTACTTGGTTTGCTCAGTTAGTGTACCTGTTAGTTAGTTACCTGCTGTCGTTAGATAATGGCTCTGGTCTTATCCCTAAAAGTCAATATACTTAACTCCTAACCCTAAGGGAATAGAGGACAGTCAATGAGCAGGATGGGCGATGGGCGATGGGCGATGGAAAGGGTTTAAGTAAGCAAGTTTGGTATAGCTGGATAATAAGGAAACTGGAACATGTGATATATCTGGAAGGTGGAGGCGAGTGGTTAACGTCATAGTGGTGAAGGTGGCCCATGCGCAAGGCAAGGCTAAGCGAAGCTGGAAACGTACAGACATTATTCAAACAATAAAAACAAGATAGATCCATCCAGGTCTTGCACTACCGGTAAGCCCTAGCAACCCGAGGCCCAAAATCCCTAGAATAGCATTATCCTAATAGAGTATAGCACTATATAGCACTACAGGGTCAGAGTAACTAGTATTCATCCGTGAATCATTATAAGTTTGCTTATATCCAGCCCCAGGGCCGGCAGTCACAATGAACTCAAGTGTTGAGTCTGTCCGTCTTCCAGTTCATATTTGACAGGCGGCAGTAGTTGAAAGAACGGCGGTACCTGAAAAGACGCCAGTCCCGAAGACTACCCTTGACAGACGAGGGGGACTTGTCAGGTTTCTAAATCTGCTGTGCGTCTCCATATGACTGGCACGCCGAGGGGGGCCTCGGGGTCTAATAATGTGGCCATCGTAGGTGAATAGACTAAAGGTGCGACAGTCAACACGTCAATACAAGAACCAGAGTAGGGCTAAAAACTATAGGGGAGGTAAATCAGAAACTTCATTTGCTCTTCACTCTTATTTAAACTAGCCAAACCAAATATAAGAATAAATAAATAACTATAGAGTATAAGGGAACCACTTTAATCATTCTATTATGCCCTACATCCATCCATGCATATCTCTATCTCTCTGGATACCTGCATGTTAATGATAAAGGAAAGACAAGCCATTGATTCCTTTGTCACCTTTCAACTCCAGAACAAAAGAAATGATAAACGACATTCTGTATGCTTCCCCCATGTCCGCATCCGTCTAGTCTGACATAGGAGAGTTGGCCTGGGGAACAGGTGGTGGCCGATGACTGAGGAGTGAGATAAGTCTTCTAACATCTGAGGCAATTCCCTAGGTTCTTGTGAAACTATTTGTATAAAATTAAGAAAATAAAAAAGTAGGAATATATATATTAGCATTTTGAGTATCGGGAGAATTTGTAGTTTTGAGAGGTGGATATCGGGTGGATACACCTGGTGGTTATCAAGAAATCAGTCACTACAATTAATAAAGAAGCCATAGACCCTAACAGAGTTATTACCTTTCCTCTACTGCCGCAATATAACCGCCGTGTATTTGAAAAGAATGCTCGACTTAAATTTATTCCGAAAATTATACCCGGGCTACCGAAAGCTCCTGTGTATGCTAAAACAGCAGGGCCCGACCGTCAACCCATAGAACTGCAGCATACCGGTACCAATGAAAAGGCAAACCCCCAGCACAACAACCAGGTAGAGTGTGCGATCATTCCCAATCAGTATCTAATATTACCCTGGGCCGGGATTGCTTACCTCTTCCCACTTAGTAGCCCAGAATATTTACCTGCCCACACTTTTGTCTTCCCCCATTATTTGAACTCTTCTTTTATCTTGTTTCCTCCTACTTCTAATACACTTGCTTTTTCAAGGCCCTTATAGCATCCCAGGTATGTGTGGCGGTATCTTGGAACGAACAATGTATCACTGAGCCCTAGAATGCTATGATAGTCTTAGCAGTCGGTAGCTACGGTATCTTCTGTTATAAGTAGGAATGGTGATAAAACAAACTAAGGTGGAACTAAGGCAACCAAGCAAACAGATCGGTAATTTTCAAGGCAGCCACTATTCTTCCTAACAGTGTTCCATTCGGAACACACTAAGGGCGGATATCTGTTTTTTTTGTACGACGGCGGGCTCTACAGGGCGAGACATGCTAGTGCAGGGGAGGGGAAGAGGCCGCTGGGGATCCCTGAGGACGCCCGGGAATGGGTGAGGATGGCTAATGACAAGTGAGGACGGCCAGGGACTATTGAGGATACTCCGGGATGGGGAGGACGGTGGGAGACGGTGGGGGACGCCCGGGCATGGTGCGAGTAAGGTCTCATGATACAACAATGAATCGTTCAGAGGTGCATGATTTCAACTCAAGCCAGTATCCGAGTAAAATGATGGGTTTATCAATACTGTGGGGGAATAGTGATAAATATGACATAATATACCATGTTCGGAATAAAGCAAACACTAAGGATACTTTGAAGGCTCTTGAAGTTTATAGCCTTGCACAAGTTTAAATATATGAATTGGATCGCTATAATGAATGACTAAAGCGATGGGCTAGATGAAGGTTATGTTGCTATTTACAATCGCTCCTTTGTTTTCTTTACTTTCACGATAATTGTAACTTGCACTTGTTTACCTTCACACTCTCGCAGAAATCTAAGTCAATCAGCACCCCCGCACATTAAAGCAATATATGTAAAACATCACTCGATGATTAGCTAGGGACAGTGAAGAAAGGCTTGAGATGGTGGGAGATGGCAGGAGAACGGAGGGTGTAGGGGCTGGGGGGTGACTGCAGGTGAGAGCGGGGGACTGTTGGGGACAGCAGGAGGGATGTCGTGATATCAACCTAGCTAGGGTAAGAGGTCCAAGCTATTGGACTGCACAGGTAGTCCCCTATAGCCCGCCCTGTCCTCAAGCTCCTAGGCGTGCTGGCGAAAGAATTAGAATGCAGTCCGCTGGTAGCCTCTCTTTATATAAGTTCATCGCATGATCCAAGAACAAAGATAACTTAACGCCCCCGAAGAGGGAGGAGCCTTGAGGGGGGACAAGTACCAAGTACTACTAGGCAGAATAAGGTAGTAGATTGGGGTTACTAGACTGGATGTGGAGAATGATCAAAGAGAAAGCACTCATACATGGCATTTCTAACCAT
Source organism: Tuber borchii (assembly GCA_003070745.1). Classification (NCBI taxonomy): domain Eukaryota; kingdom Fungi; phylum Ascomycota; class Pezizomycetes; order Pezizales; family Tuberaceae; genus Tuber; species Tuber borchii. Next base: position 65,720 of record NESQ01000374.1, on the reverse strand, counting down.
CTCAAAGAATAAAATTGGTGAGTAGCCACTACCCGGGGGTCAGTAAAAACCGGAAAACTATTTCTGCTGATCCCATACAAACCTCTATGGAGACAAGGGTTATGTTTTCTAATTTTTAATTAACCCTCCGAGTACTTGGCACTAGCGTCCCCTCCAAGCCCTCTCCCCGAGCACATTAAGCAGGGCTCTTAGTCGTCCAATCCGACGGCTGTCCGACTGCCACCCCTGACAGGCCGCTTTCTCACCACTTTTTTTTTATTTTTTTATTTTTGTTCCTATTTTTATTTCCATTTTTAACCTTAACTTATTTGAGTACTAGTATTTGTCTCATTGGCCAATTTTGCGCGTCTGTAGTCGACGACCATCGACAGTCTCGCCCTTAGTCGTCCTCACCCCGCCTTGGGCGGACGGGGCGACTAGACTTGCGCGGGGCGACTATGCGCGGGAGTGATCTCGCTTAACCACACGTGGGATGACATAAGCAATCTCGCCCCAGGGCGTACTTGCTTACTAAGTGGGATAACGTAAGCAACTTCGCCCAGGGCGAACTTGCTTATTAATTGGGGATGATGTTGTACTCGAGTATGATACTTAACTCTGTTTTTCAGGCGATAGAGCACGACTTTGTTTTTTCATACTCCTTAGTATTAGCGGGGACAACTCCAATCTCCTAGCGCGAGGCTTAATTATTCAAGTTCTTATGATATGGCATCTGAAATCAATCAAAACCATAGACAGCCGTCCAGCCACCGAAAACGGTGTAAAGAAAGTCTAGCAGAATAGAACATGTATGATCCAATATATAGGACAGGAGCGGAGATTCAGGGCTCCACATATACGAGCACAGTTTTCACTACTTGAGTCATCATTTGCTAGCGACCTCTATTGAAGAACGTTGTCACCGCAATCTTTCTTCCCGTCAACATTTATGCACCATCGTTGCACCTAGGTGATTCAGGAGCGAGACCCCAGTATCTCAATGAAATTGCACTATTTCAAGCATTACTGTATGCAGAGCCTCGTTCATGCTAACTCAAGTGAAGAGAGGCACCAGTCAGCGCTAGCTATACTGGTATTCTTCGTAAGAAGTGGCTGACTGCACGCCAGCTGGGGTTTAGCTTAGGCCCGCTACCGGTATCGAGCATTTTTATATCTAACCATTTGTGTCAATAGTGGGTCGACGAAGCCACATCCTCTTAAAGTTGGATTTGGTATATCCCGACATACGGAGGTACAGCGCCTAAGTTTTGTACGTTCCACAAGCGAGGCTTGCTACCTTTACCCCCTGTGGAACATTCAAAACTTAGGAGCTGTTCCTCCGTATGTACAGCATGTGGAGATTGGTATTTTGAATACCCTAGTCTGCATTCTAAATTGAGGCTTGCAGCTACAGTCGCACCCCATTTTCCTGGACCTCTCCCAGATTATTCGTTGTCACAGACAATTTTTGAAGATTTGTGCGAGCTAGATAGAAAGACCCTTCGCTGTCCCGGATTTCGAGGGGTTTTCGGACCGGATGCAGATTTAGATATTTCTAACCCCTGTTCACATACAAAATATATTCAGTGTCCCGGATTTCCTCCCAATTGAACCTTAAAATCTCACATCATAGATGCCGAACGGCACGATTGATGCCACCAGTGATTGACTGGGCCTATTAGAAGAAGGCAAGGTTGATCATTTGCGGTAAAATCCTCTTCTTTATCACTCGCTTTTCATTTTTTTGTCAACCACCACTTTTATAATTCATTTCGCTGTCCTGGATGTTTCACTGTCCTGCACGGTCAGATCCTGATTTTGGCCATCCGGGACAACGGGGTGCGACTGTAATGCGCCTATGAAACCGAGCTAACATTTACTCATTACCACGGCTGGCTAACAGGACAGTGTGCCGTACTCGAGTGCAGGTACCGGTAAGTCAGAAGGGGAAGGAAAAGTGGGAGATTGATTATGTGCGACCTTGTCCTAAAACGGTCTGCATATACAGGGGCAATAGGGAAAAGGATTGTGTCTCTAGCAACGACCCTCCCCCCTAATGTGTGCATGATTCTTCATCGCAAACCAACCTAATATACAGTATTCACCTCGGCATTCATAGCGAAGAGATACTTTTGACAAAGATTTAGAACAAAGAGGTGAGATCTTGAAGGACTGAGTATACCGGAATTAGGTTCAACCACTAGGATAGATTCCAAGAAACCTTTCGCGCGCTTTGTGTTACAACTTTCGAAGGGCTTAGCAAGGTATGTCAGGATTCGCAATTGGCTTTAATGAGGTTAAAAAGACAGGACAGTTTTCTGACTAGCTAAATATTGTAGCTGCCCAAGAAAGGAGCCAAGATTCTACGGTTGCGAGATTGTACCCCAGCGAGTACAGACATCTGTTCGACGGCAATTGTAGTGGGAAGTTTGGTTGAGATTAAGAACAGAAGGGCCGCGAAGGGATTGCTAGGAGTGAGATCATTCAGGAGGTACGTTTTCCGCCAACTCGGAGACATTTCACCACGCGCCTGTCCTTGAGTCAATTGGCGGTGCAAGACTCCTGGACAGAATGGGTGGCGTCAGCACTTCACTGATGGGAGTCAAATGGCGGTGCAGGGCTCTTTGCAGTTGACTCCCGGGAGTGAAAGACTCACGCCACAATTTCACTCCCGGGAGTCAACCTGCAGCCTTGATCTCACACAACCTTTACTGACCTACATATTTATAGCCCTTACCTCTACTTACAACAGAGCCTTTGGTACTTTAATTAACAACGTTTCTAATGGCTGAACAATGTAATCTCTACCCACTTGTTTTCTTTATCGATTGTCGGACTAACAAATTGGAACTAGTGCCCACAGTTGTATCTAATATAGTTGAAGGCGGTTCAAGTTGGTCGTTAGGGCATATCAGTCAGGAATTGGACAGGCATCTCATCGGAATGCCAGTGCAACGGGAAGTGAACACTCTTACGAGCATATTGCATCTGGCTCTGAGCCGGGAAGGGAGTTACGGCACATTGATTAGGGTGGTTTGGGGGCGGCTCCAAGAAGGGGAACGGTGGAGGGCATCATTTCATTCCTTAGAAGAGCTGCGGTCACAATTCGGGATAGGAAATGAGCTGGAGACCATAATCGCAAAATCTGTTGAGAAGGAGCGTCAATTTAACAGGGCCGATACTGCTGTTCGTATTTATTGGAAATGTTCCCTGGCCTCAGTCTTTCCCAATGATCCATCGCTGGCGGAATTTGGATACAGCAAGCACTTCTTACAATATGTGGCAAAATTGGTGTCTATCAGCTCGAAGGCCAGAGGCCTGGAATGCCTGCAGCATGCCTGCCAACAACGATTGATACGACCAAATAGCCGCAATACGGACAGATTTATTGCCATAGACTTCCTGCAGGCAATCAAAGAACTCTCTACACCACAAACCACCGGGCACCAGACAGCCATTCCAGAAGCGCCTGCTCAGCCGGAAAGTACCGACTTTGATACTAGGCCTAAGCGAAACTCTTGCCGGCTTGGTTGCCTAGACAATTTACTCCGAAAATTGCAGCCAAATAAGTCATATAGCACTGCCGGTGAGAAGGATCGAATATGTCAAATATTGCGAGAACACGGATCTCAACTGTGCCATCACCATCTCCGCAGAGTCATGGGGGCTCAGCTTGGTATCGGGACGAACCATAATAATAACGTACTTTGGAAACGACTGGGAAAATATATACAGGCACGAAGGAGTGGGGAGGAAGCTGCTCTGTGAGAAAAGCAACCTGGGTGGTTTCTGAGGGGTAGCCAGGATAGCCACGAGATGGCATTAACGGGGATGTGGAAATTTATGCCTCAGGCGAGCAACATAGCCAGTAGTATCGGATTCAACCCACGCAACATTTTCCACCATTACGCACCACCCAGCGCCTACGACCGATGGCTTGTGGATGGCACTGTGATACTGGAAGGTGTATTTAATTATCTAATGTCTAGCCCAGAAACCTTTACCCTTATCGATCGTGAGTTTGATCTGTACAAATATCACACGCGAGAGGAGATGAATGGGAAAATGCGGAAGGGCTGGATCAGGACAATGTTTTATTCCCTAATTCAACAAGTTGTACGGCAGGACCCGGTTCACTATGCCCTCATTGTGGCTTCGAGGCCTGACATGAATACGCGACTAATTAGCTATCCGTACTATACAAAGGACACTACCCCAGGCGAAAATACGGGCTTCAAGCATTTGGATGTGAATGTGCCGCGTCTATTGTCCGAGAGCTGAGGTATCAATATGGTTCAGAGCAGTGTCTCGGTCGACAACGAGAGGGAGGATGGTTGCACCATACTGGTTCCTGGATTTCATCGAAATATTCGGAAGTGGTGGTCCCGCGTGGAAGCTCGAGACAAGGCTGCTAACGGACTCACAACATGCGTATCCAAAATTTACACTGCAGACGATGAGGAAGCCTTCGGTCGATTTATTCCAACGCCATGCCCCCGAGGTGGGATTAGAATTACCAGGTCAGATATTTTGCATGGCTCAACACGCTTTGCGCGCCTTCGTCGTCGCACAATCTTGCCCTGCTTCATAGCAGTTTCGCCGGACTATGAAAAACTCGAAAACGAAGAATGCGAAGCCTGGACTCAGCTTTCGACCTGCCATCGCGTCATGGAGGCACCAAAGCGCTCGACAAGTGGCTTTGGGTTTGCTTATGGGGGCCCGGGATACAGGTTCCCACCTGGGGTTCTTTTGGAAAGTTCCAGTGCAATTGGAGATGCCCTTGTTTGTGCTCGGCGTTGGGACGACGCGCTGGTAATTGAGGAATTGAAAATTCTCCTTGGGCCCAATGACGACAGGGCGCAGCAATATGTTCAAACTATCCGTCGGAGATTGGTGGAAAATTATATTAGGGCGGTTAAAGCTTTCTTCGAGATGGAGCGGCAGCAATATGGCACCAAATCTTTCGCCCTTTGCGGTTCATTGCCCGATTCTCTTCGCGACCAAGAAGGGGGATACACAGATTTATGGTCGACTGATTCCGATTCTGGTGCGGTTAGTCCAGGGAGTTGACAACTTGATGTATGTATGATAGTTTTGTAATGAAAAGAAAATTGGCTTATTCAATATTGTTGTTAATCTAGGGGTATCTTTGGTAGTGACATAATACTTGCTTGCTATATGGCTGGGCGCAAAATTGGTTAAGGCTGCAAGAAGCGGTGCCCTCCTGGGATACGATCGTACACTTAAGTGAAGCTAAAGTGGCGACACGGCCGAGGGAGCCAACGTTTCCCGATGCCCTAATATTCTACACGGCGCAAGGGCTGGTATATAAAGTGGTTGGCATGATGTTTGAGGACGATGATGGAAGGGTGGCGAGACTCTCTGCGCTGCTTTGAGCAAATCCCTTAAAATAAATCGAGCTGACACATTTCTTTTTCTTATTCACTTGTAAAAATTGCTAGAGAAAGGCCAGAATCTGGCATCTATAGGGGCTGGGAAGATAGTCTGTACCTTGTGACATGAAGGACTCACAATGATAGGCTGAATTATCATTCGCTTTACAGTATTAGTAAGTTCTCCTTTGTCTGCACAAGTGATGAGATATAAGCGAAAATTCTAACCGTTTTCCTAGACTCCCGCTGGCAAAGTATTCGCGAAAAGCGGGGTATTGTGGCCATGATTCGGTGACAATGAAGGTACTAGTACAACATTTTGTGTAGTAAATGTGTCGTAGAGGATATACTAGTACCTTTATTTCACGGCCAAGATATTGGTGGAGTACCGCTTTAACAGCGAAGAATTTGCGAATAGTAGTGATTGTCTCTTTGTCACCAAATAAGCTAATTTAGACAATATCTCTGACGGCAGCTGGCCCCGAGGGGAGTTGGCACTTATGCCTAGCTAATTGAACCAGTACCGGGGAAGAGTTCACTTCATTTTCTGTGGAGGCTAATGGCTAATATTGAGTCCATTTAGGAAGAATTTTACTTAGGTCGGCACAGATTGATAATTGCGATAAGAAGTTAAGTAGATAGGTGACGCCCGGAGCCGGTCACGGAGGGAAATCTCAAGTAAGATTATGAATAACAATGCGCCGAAGAACGAAGCCACATGAAACGAAAGTGAGCTTGCAACCAAAAACACTTCCGGACCAACAACCCAACGCCTGGAAAACCTGATGAAAAGCTACACTTTGATAAAGTATGCCTCAGAAGGGAAGCTAACCCAAACAATTGAATGAAAACGCCTTGAAAGTCAAACCCAACTAAAGGGCGCCAAAACAAAATACAAACAGAAATGCAGGGTCAACGAGATGCCTGCCAAAATAAAAAACACCCACAAAGGAAAACCCAGACTAAAACTCTGGAAAGGAAGCGCGATAAAACAAAAGACCGAATTCCGGCCGAAGCCCCATAACTGGCCAATAACAGCAGCACTGGAGGAGGCATTCGGGCCATACTGCTCTGCAAATTGGTTCAAAACGGCGAGGAGTTGCTCCGGATCACTCCCTATATCGCCAACTGGCAGGCCCACAGCGTGTGCATTGAAGTCCTTACCAGCATTTTGGTGGGCAATCACCTTCTCGTCGAACGACCCCTGGCAGTACAGCTTGTAGCTAGTTGTCCGGTGCCGCTGGCCACAGCGATGGATGCGCGCGATAGCTTGATTCTCACGTGATATCTCCCAATCTGGATCTAGGAGAATACAGCGAAACACGCGAACAAGTGTGGCCCCTTCACCCATTGTGCCGTAAGTCCCTGTTAAGACTCGGGGTGGCTGGTCTTTTGGAACTGGTCGAACAGTTGTGCCCGATTGCTTGCGGTCTCTGCCCAAGCCGAACCAACAGAAATGCCCCACAAATCCAGGCACTAGATGGGTCACGAGAAAATGTTACAAGAGTGCAGCTATGATAAATGCCTGTGAGAAGGAGTCATACCAGATCAACACAGTGCAGGACTGTGGGCGAGAAGGAGAATATAAGCAGCTTTTCATTACTGGCCTCTGGGCCTGAGCGGAGGTGATCGAAGATGAAGTCGCGAAGCCAAAGGAGCTTGGGTGAGAGACGGATAATAGTGTTGATATAGCCCTTGTACGGGCTATTGCGGCGCGCCTTTCGTTTCTTGTAAGTTTCCACTGCTTCCCTTTTCCAATCTTCATTATCTTCGATTTCAGGAATACAGCAGAGTGCGGGAATCGAGGACGCAATCGGGCAGCGGCGATACATGTTTATCGCAATGTTCCGGCGAGTCTGGGCGTTACCCGGAACCTGGTCTGGGCTGTCACGACACGTATCACGGAGAGCAGCGTTGACAAACTCCTTATACTTTCCATGGACCTTCCCCTCCACATCGCAGAATCTTACGCAAATCAACTTAATTTCCCCCTCCGGCAGCTCAAGCAGGGGCAAGTCCCATAGCTTGTTACGATGGGTTCTCCGGATCATGACCTGCTGGAGGAAATTGGACCACGTCCGAAGTCCCTCACCTAGGGCCTCTTGCTTTTGGCGGGCTCTCCGCGGCTCAGTCTCATACCCATCGGAGTCAATTTCACAAGTGCGTGGTGGGATCCCGGTCGCCGGATCAAAAAGCTTTGCAGCCGTCTTAAACGCGTTCTGAATTCTTGAAAAGGCATTGGGAGTGTAGGATCTCATATGCTGGTGTCTTCGCCATCCTTCTTGCTCCCAGAGCTTTACCCAACCAGGCCACCGGTCTGGAGGCATCCATCCGCTAGAACCACTGACGATCCAGACAGAAGACTGGATGTACTTGAGCCATCCAAAGCAGAGAGAACTAGCCTTCCGAATATTGTGGCCCTCATCCATGACCACGCGCGCAAAGGGAACGTGCAACACACGGATTTTGAGCAGGGTTTTCTTGCGGCCATCGGGTGAAATCCTCCACTTTGCTGGCGAATGCTCATCGTTATTGAGACCAACCTTAAAGTCACGTAGGGCCATTAGGGCCAGATTCTCGCTGGTCACAACATGGACCGGGTTATTCCTGTTGAAGTTAACCATCCCACTTAGCCCCTTATTCCTAATGGCCTTCGGGATTCCGTGAGAGGAAACAAGTACGACTGTCCTAGAGAGAGAGCGGAGTGTCTCTGCGCTGGCACTGGCGTATTGCCGCCAATCAGGCCCAATTTTTGAATTGAACATATCAATCACGTCCAGGTTGCAGAATTTCCTGAGTTCATCTCTCAAATTAGTGACCAGGGCAGGTGGGGAGGCAATAAGGGTGGGGCCAGGAGTTCCAGTTAGGTTGCGTATATGTTCATTTTCGCAAGGGCAAGGAATGTGATTTGGAAAGCCTTGCGCATCTATTTGGACGGGGTTGGTGGGGCAAGTGGCGCCAGGGGAAGGTTGGGCAAGATGTGCGCCATCACCGCCGGTACGATAGTCATGATGGAGCTGAACCAACTGGGCATTTATCTTGATGAATCCGGCAATCACTGCCGTCTGTAGGTTTCCGGTAAGCAAATAAATTCATATACTTGATGCGAGCTCATTTAGATTATTTGCCATTATGTGGAACTCACCTTTCCATACCCCATCTCGTCCCCGATCATTCCGGCCCGCCACGGACTATCTTGTTGCCGAAGGCACCACCAGATGCACGATACCTGGTATACATATAGTGGCAATTTGATACCTGGAACGCGAACAAGCTCCTTCGGGGTGGTCAGGTTGGGGTTATGGTGCATGATCGGGCAGATAACTTCACACCACTCGAACTCATCCCAATGTGCCACGGCGGCCTGCTCTTGTGCTAGACGGATTCTGACCTGGTGAGTTTATCATAACCTTATTTTCATATATTATACAATGCGGGGGAGTGATTTTGAGTGTATGGAATAAGGAGATTACCTATCCTCAGGTGAAAGGGATTTATTTGCTGCCGAAAAATTATCATTCGCAGCTAGGTTGCCTTCCAATGTTTCCGGAATTGCTTGAAGAGGCTTGGTCACAGTTGAGACATGGTATATAGCTTGTGCAACATCTTCACGGGGATTCTGAGGCTCCACCCTTCATCCGGTGCTTGAGGTAGTCGCTATCGCCAATTTTGCCCTCTTGTGGGTAGTCTTACTACGCGCAGCCATCCGCCTCTTTGTTGCCGGTTGTGGGTCAAGGTCTTCCTCCTCCTCCTCCTGGGCAGTATGGTCATCTTGCCTCCTATCCTCTTCCTGCTGGTTAACATTCCTATCGTATTGGCCTGGCCACTCTTCGTCCTCTTCACTCTCGTCCCACTCCTCATGATAGTACCAGCCTGGATTGCCCTCATCACTGTCCCCCTCACCCGACTCCTCCTCATCTACGAAATCTGTCATCTCAAAGTCATCATCTTCGCCATCATCCCAGGTAACTGTGGAAACATCCCTATCCTCATCTAGATCCTCATCGTCATGGTTATTACCAGTACGATTATTGCCATCATCGTCGTCATCGCAAATGGTAAATGTGGCCGGTTTTAACTGTGTAAGGCCGGCGGTACCAATGGGATTGCCATACTTTTTAGTATAGGAGGAGGCCTGGAAGTCAGTTGGCTTTCTATTATTATCGGAGGACTTTAGGATAACCAGAGTCGCTAGATTTGACTGGGCATAACTGACTGGTCGCTTTGTTGCCCTGGTCGAGCGGCGGTTAACTGAAGCAGTCAGGGATCTGGATTCCTTCTTGATGCTCGAAGGGGAGTAGTACTTGCTGGATGATGAGATCAAGGGTCGTAGAGGGTGAGTGGGGGTTGCTACCAAACCCGGAGAAGATGAAGTGGCCTGAGAGGAAGATAATGGAGCCAGGGGCGGTAATGCAGGGGTGTGTGCAATTGGTAGAGAGGTTTCGAGACCGGGTGGAACTTTTTGGTAGGCCGGGGGAGTAGCTGCAGAAGGGGGAAGCGCAGGTGGGGAATTAAGTGGGGCGGGGGAGGAAGTATCTCGGAGAGCTGGACTTGCTGGCTGTGGGGCCTCGAGAGTGGGGATGACAATTGCTGTAGAGGAAGTGGTATGGGGAGCTGGGGAGGCGAGTGGGGAGCAAGTGGAAATGGTGTAGGTATCTCTGGAAGAATCTTCTTCAGTTTCGGAAGAATGTGGAGCAGGACTAGAGGTAGAAGTATGATTTGGGGAATGACTAGGGGCCACATTATTGTGCCGAGGCCTATGACTTGAATGCATGGTATGGACTAAACTATATAAGCCCAAAACCCGGCTGCCCCCATTCGACTAGATTCTCCAACCTTCTGCCACAAGTGGGCGGGTACCGGTGGAAGAGGAGATTGTTGAATAACAGGGATAGCCGTCGTCTTGGGGTAACAGTGGAGGTTATTGGAAGTTTCGGTACCGTGGTGACAGGGAGTGATGGGCGCGTGTGGAGGAAGATATTCGGGTGCTAATGATTTGTGCTGCGGTCACTTCTGGCGGGAGGTCTGATGCAGATGCGTTTCCATTGGAATTAGGTTGCCACTGCTTTGGAACTAAACTCCATAGCAGTTGTCAGGTTCCTTGGCCAATTGCAACATGATAGTAGTTGCTGAGAGTCCTCTGATTCCGAACTCGCATCCTCCTGGCTACATCAACAAACTCCATTTCCGCTAAATCCAAGTTATGGTTTCGCAGATCGGTTCTGAGATTGCTAAGCAGCTGCTCATATGATATGACCTTATCCGCTAATGACGGATACAGGTTGCGCCAAAATAGAATATGTTGCACTCCCCCCATTGTATGCGGATAGCGGGTGTAGCATGAGAATCTGGGCCGAGGGTTCCCCAGGAATTCCCATGACAGTTAAAGATGGGAAGGGCTGGGTGGACACAATTGTTGTTCTCTGCCGGGGACTCATTCCGGTAATGAAGAATCCAGTGGACCCGTGATTTCCCCTCCAGGTATGATAAATGAATATGATTTTCTAGGGTAATTTCTGAGGAGAGGACGGTTTCATTGGGGTTTGGGGTAAAGAACGCTTCGGTGAGATCCACATTTAGGCCATCCTGGGCAAGATTTTGCCACAACCGATCAAGCGAGACTGGTACAGGCCCTGGGACGCGGTCTATTTCGGCATCTTGATGGGCGAGATCGCACGCAAAATAAATAAAATGCTGGTATGTCTCTTTCCTCCTCGCTGTAACCCATATTTCAAACTCTGACAGGAGCATTCTCGTAGTTCTGAAGTAACTGCCAGCGAGTTAGCGAAATTGCATCACATATGAGGGCACGCGAGTAGACCCATCGCTATCTTACCAGTAGTCATACCGCCGCGGAGACTCAATTCTAGGATAAAGCTAAATGCAAAGTATAAAAGGACTGTTTTTAGTTGAAAGGAGGCCCAGATGAGGAAACTAAGAGCGGGAACCGATAGGGGAGATGGGCAAGGGAATCGAGGGGCGGCGTCTGGGCGGGGGCATTGCCTCCTATATATCCTCTTGCTGTGGCTTCCATGGCGAACAGTGACTGACGTGAAATTGTACAGGTATTGATTATCATCGGTTGGTATGAAGATGTTGTTGTCAGGTATTACGACTTGCCTCAGAAATTGGGTGAGTTGATGTGGAGCCGGTAAACTCCGTTGGACACCCTACTGCCAAGACGGTACAGTGTGTCGCACAGGGAAAGGATGATATCATTGATTGACTCGGATAGGGTTAGGGCTAGTACTGACTAATCAGTAGATTGGATTAGAAGAGGTCAGATCAATGAAGACTAACCTTCGCTTATGAAGAAAGACAACCGCTTATTGCGGCTTACAGGTTAGAATTCGCGTAGGGCAGCTTAGAGGTGGATTCAATGTATAGAGAGATTGGAATACCTGTGTCTCTCTATATCTGTTAGGGAAGGTCTTGTTCCTTCAGCAATTGCTGCGACAGTTTGAGCCTCCTGCAGAGCCTCATTTCAGGCGGGGGTGGGGAAGTGGGGTAGACTCCCACAGCTGCTTCCCAGATTTGATGAAAAAAACTGACTTCGAAGGAGACCTCCAGCAGGAATTTCAAGAATTACTTCAACAGACATCTGGAGTGAAGATTGCAAATATGGTGCACTTCTATTAACAAAGTCTTTAGGCGAAGAGAGGTACTGTGGCAATATCTTAGCCAAAATCAAAGTACTGGTACATGATTTTGTGAGTGATTTGTACCAGAAACGGGTGGTAGAGCTCGTGTAGGTACGGTCATTGCCGCTAGGATATTGCCGCAGTACCGGTGTTCACACGAATACTTTGTGAACAGAAGTGTACCTTCCGGAATGGTAGGCCGGAAAGGTTCCTGTGTTTTTTCAGGTATCGACAATCCCAAGCATGTCTTTACCGGTCTCCTGTCATCTTTTGCATGGCTCCAGCAATTGGAAGATGCTATTAGTGTGCGCTCTAGAATTTATTCAGCAGTTGTGTCCGAATGGCAGGGTAAGAATGCTAGGTTGATGTATAAACCCTCAATTATCTTTCCTTAATTATTACCTTGAACTAATGATACAAATAGTACCCAGAGATTTGAACACTCAAGTCCATTCCACTGCACCTTTCGACCGGCCACCTCTTCAAGCTAGCATCATCTGCCATATTTTCGAGCCCGATATATTGTGCCAGACGCTGATGCTCGCTTGGAGATTTATAAAGGAATAACAGAAGAGGTAATAGGATATTTTGATATCGCCCGCTGCAGTCTCTCGCGCTTTTTGACCTGGGCCGGCAAATCTGTAATGGCATAAGGCATTTGAAGCAACATGAGAACCTTTGGAATTGCAGGCTGCACTTGAACCCCCGATACCAGTGTTCGGTAATAGTCTCGCGCATCAAAGAACACTCCATTACACTACATGACCCTTATCGTTCCGCTTATACCAGCAAAGAACACAGGAATTGTGTAATAGTTCCAAGCTCTCAGTGACTGAGGCTCTCTCGATGGCCTCCTGACGTCGAACTAATTGACTCAGTGATAAAGGAACCTTAGTGGTCGGTGTCATTCGGCAAAGCTAGAATGAGGGGAGCCTCGGTTATCGGCGTTATGGTGTCCGACTAATGGTGGTTGGGCAAGCTGTCCTTTATCAACCAAGAGTGGTGATAGCCAGGCATCAGAAGAGTGTACAGGCGAGAGGTATTCATTATCTATTGCTTCCACATGGACACGGACATTCTCGGACAGCTGTTGACCTGTACGTGGTTGGGAACTAGAAGCTAATATTACCGTATTCGGGGTAGAATATCTTCGCTCATGATTGGGAATTCGAAATCGCGTCGCATTATCCGGGAGGCCGGCCAAAGGACCGTCAAAGATACGGTAGTATGAGCGATCTCTACCTGAGGAGGGTGTGGCTTGTTGATCAGAGGTTTGACTATTCGTTCTACCAGTTTGGCCTTGTAAAAGGGGAGCAGATTGATTGGTGCGGTGTATTACTGGTGCGGAATTCCCACTTGACTGTCAGAGAGTGAAGGCTGAGCAACACTCTTGGCTTGTGATCTCAATATCTGACAGAGATCACAGTGGATCAGGTCGGAGTCAGTTGAGTTGACACACCAGGTGGACATTCCATCAACATAAAAGCTGATAGCTGCTTGGCGACAAAACCCTTTTATATGATACTCGAATATTGCCTGCTGGCCTAGCGAGGTTCGTACACCTTCCAGGTTTTCCAAGCGCTTGAGTGAGGTTGTGTCAAGAAATACCTTAGATTTTGCAGGGAGTCCATCTCGGCCAGCTCTGCCGGACTCTTGGACGAATCCGAGAAAGTCCAGTGACTCGCGGTAGTGGTAGACAATGCGGACGCTAGGTATATCGATCCCTGCCCCAAGTCCAGATGTTGCTGAGATGAATTTGCTGATACCTAGACCTCCATTGACCCAGTTCGAGAACGCTTCCTTTTTAGCTGCCAAATTCTTTAAACCTGAATGATACACGCCACATTTCAATTGCTGGCCGACTCGTTTGGCATCGTTATGGCTGCGGCAGTATACTATAGCACGTGAGGCTGGATCCTGCAACGTCTCCCATTCTCGCGCAATATCGTCAAGCATTGCTGGTAGACAATCGTCGGCATTGCGAAAGGGTCTAACAGAATAATATATATTCTTTCTAGTTGTCCGAAGCTGGAAGTAACTGATTACACTGGAATTTGGCTCTATCTTGAGCTTGCTTTCTAAGAGGTGTTTTTCCTAAGGGGGCAAGGTGGCGGTTAACAATACCAGTGGACAACCGCAGTCGCGGAGCCAGTAAAGGTCGCTCATCTCAGGTCGGAATGTTGCTTGTGAGTATAATAGGTAGCTTCGTCAATCACTATCCTATCCAGCCACCCATCAAGGCTGACCTTTTTGACCCAAGTTCGGAAAGCATCATTTTTACTCGTCCAAGTGCCAGCTACTACAATCTCCGCACTACCTAAGGACCTCCGGTCCTGCGTGGTATCGCTCCATTGGCAGGTACGGATTCCCAGCTTCTGACATCTATCCACCATATCGTCCAACAGAGCGGCTAAGGGCACTATAACAAGGGTGAGCTTGGCCTCTCGGAAAGTAGCTGGGACAGTAAAGACTGTGGATTTCCCTGCGCCGGTGGGCATTATCACAACACTAATTGGATGATTCTTCATGACAAACTTTATCGCATCCAACTGTGATTGCGACCGGACGCTTGCACTCTTTCCATATAGCCTTTCTAAACCACCCTTAATCTTTTCCTCGGCTGTTTGAATGTTCCATTGGAGGTTGAGGGCAGCATTGCTTGTCCCAGAAGTTGTGTGCTCTTCCAACAGCATTTCCAGAGAGCCGAATTCGGATACAGAATAAGGGCTAGGGCAATCTGCTGATGGGCTTCTAGGTATATCTCGAATGATCACTGTATCATCATTGTTACACGAACCATCTCCTCTACACACCCGGCGATTGAAATCTCAACACCATGAGAAATCATCGTCACTTTTCACTACCCGCACTCTGAGTGAGCTGCACCCCCCCTATGATAGACTCGTCTTGGCACCGTTTCTTAGGTCCTGTCCTATCCTCCTCTTTGCTCTTGTTTTGTGTTTTCACTTAACATTTGCACGGTCGCACACCCTCGCGTCCATGTTACAGACGGCTGGGATCACGTTTCGCAGTAAGAGAAAACTTTTCATCAGGCCACGGTCGATTTCTCTGCTCTCTTCGATTACGCTTCGCTGGAGACTGCCTAGTCAGACACGCACACGTTTCCGATAGTTCCTACGATACTTGGGTCTACCCTTCCTCCTCTCCTCTCGGTCTCGTCCCGTTGCTCGGTTACAGCTACACTTCCCCTCTTTTTGGCTGGTATCCTTCTACCACCCGGCCTTGTGCCCCCCGCGGCTGTCCACGGTCGCATCCTCGGTTACGCTCTATCATGGTATTGCACTGCCTCCTTGGTCGATGTCAACGCCTTGGGCTCAGAGTGATGTCGGTCGCCGATCTTTTTTTAAGGTCACTTGAGGCCGCCCCTAGTCAGATGTTTCCATTCTTTGTTAGGTTTTCGGTTAGTGGAGTTTCTGTCTTTCCCAAGTGTTTGGGTTTTCTTTTGTAAACTTTTCGTATGTTCAGGGGAGCTTTCGGAAGGGTTTTCTGCGTCTTCCTGCTTGCTCGCTAGGAGTATTGCTACTTTTTGTGGGCGAGAGGTGCGGTTAGGCCATCCCATAGGGTCTTGGGGGCGTGGCTTTGATCCCATGATGGGAGAGATGCGTAGGTTTTTCTTGGCCATAGCTAGCGCTGCATGTCTGGTTTTTCCTGGTAGTTGTACGAATAAAATGCAAAACTGATATAAAAAAAAAAAAAAAAAAAAAATGTGTCATCATTGTTAGATGGCAGAGGTGATACTTGGTATCTATTATTGGAAGCCAGATAATCATGTAGGTTAGTATTAGTTTCATATTATCTTGACTATACTTATTCAGTAGAACCTTTGGCTTATATACCTTTTCTTATTTGTCGTACAAAACCCATCGCTCAACTTTCGCTTTTGGCAAGTAATGGAGTCCTTATCCTTACAAGCTTGGTAAGAAGATCCGGGTATATTAATATCGCCCTTGTCACACTTCGTTTGTCTCAAGATTTTCCCACCCTGCTTTGCCGTGCTCTCCTCCCTCAGTTGCCAAAAGGTATGCCAGTCATGACTAACTGCACCAAATACCATGATCGAGCGACTGGAAAGGGTATTGGCAATATCCATACGGCAGGCATATTTCAGATGTGCAACCTCGGTCGAATGCCCGGCTTGCAGTTCAGAAGCATCCTCGCAATCCTTGGAGTAGCCTATACCTTCGGCATCCTCACAACCGTGCAGGTTCTGGACCCAATGCAGCATCATGGCAATCAATATATGCAGCCAGCTTGCAGTGGTAATAGCTGTACCGAATGATCGCTCACATTCCCGCTTCAACACCTTTGTTAGTCTCTCCGTATCCCAAACTCGGCCACTGGATGACCAGAGCATGTGAGATCTTTCTACCGATAAACTTGGCCAGGAAAAAATTCGGGCAAGATAAATAGACTCGAAAGGAACAAGATAGAGAAGGTATGCAAGTAGTAGGCGACCGACCGCACCAGGTAAGAACCTTGGGATATACTTCTGAGTGCTATACCGTGATTGACCCTTATGATAGGAAGTGACAAATAAAAGTTCTCCTCTGAGAAAGAAGACATTGCGGTGGCGAAAATAACTGTTAGCAAACTGAAGCGTGGACATCTCAGTCCCACGAGGTGGCCCTCCACCAGTCATATGCATAAGTAGTAGCAGGTACTCCAGAAACTGTACCCTCTTCACCTCAAACTCAGACCGAGCTGCTGGTGAGACCTTCTCTGTACCACTAATAAATATTTTTCCTGTAGCTACCGAGTCGTTCTGAGAATAGGCAGCGGTGAGAAACTTTTTTATCATTTGAGCTTGCAAGAGTTGAACAACCTTGGGGTTCTGAGACGCGAGGGTAGCACCGTTATGAGCGCAGGCAGTATCATCACCGAGTGTTGGAATAATGTCAGACAATGTCACTTCGAAGTCCTTCGGAAGAAACAAGGAGTCAATAAGAACACTTTTGGCAAGGGATAATGTTTGCTGCAATAGGGTCCTGATCATGTCGACACTGATGGATACACCGGAGAATATTAATTCATCCTTTTCCTCGGAGTATATTACTAACTGCCGTCCTCCTGTCTGCTGCTGGATCTTCATCTCATAGCCAAGCTGATCCAGAATTCGGGACATTGGTGTCTCTTTACGACACATCATGTACTTCGACTTTTGTTGCTTGAACACTTCGCACGGTGAGAGCCGGACATTTGTGAACAAGCTTTCATTCGACAGATGAGTGCAGGATTGTATCATGACTAAGCGAGCACAATAAGTGATACTCGCCAGGTAGCCAGTGTAGGAGTATGCATCATGATAAGCACAATTATTCTCATTGATACCTAGTACCGCAAGATAGTGGAGAAGGGGGCTCTGAAAGCAATGTACCCAAACATCTTGCTCAATACAAGCCAGTGAGAGGTTCCGTATAAGAGCAGTGAGGGATATGGAGTGCGTGTAGGTGGGGTCAAGTGAGGTGGCGGGTGGGCCAACCGAATTCGGTAAGCAGGAAATTATTTGGCATAACAGGTCTCACTGAATATCGGTCAGGCTTAGCATTCCTAGATGATATTGGCTGAAGACAGGCGCTGACTGAAAGACGAGAAAGGAGATGAAGTCTTGCCAACATTTGATATAGCGCTTATGGGTTGCAAGTTTTTGTGGCCGGCGGAAAGGAATGTTCGGCTCCTCGTCAGACTTGATCTGCCGGAGAAGAGATAACAATTCCTGGCTCACTTTCGGTATTAAGTCATAGCCCTCCCCTAACATCTCGCCCACTGCATTGTGGACCATGAATAAGGCTCAATCTCGCTGAACCTGATTGGCAAGTTCCTCCCGAACCTCCACCACTTGGGCCAATTCAGTCGTTTGAAAGTGTTCTACCCACTTGGTCTTTTCAAGCCAGGCATCAAGGGGAGTCCTCTCATAGTCATTGGAACTGGCCGAATTTTTAGGAAACGCTTTATGGAGGGAAAAGGAATCGTGCTGGCTAAGGAGTCGCATGTGTGCTTCGAGTTTCGATTCGATCTTCGATTCGACATTCGTTAATATTGAAGTAATATTAATTTGCCCACTATGAGAAGGTATTACTGGAGAGCAACAGCTGCACTTATTCTTATGAATACTAAAATATCTAGAGGTATTACCGGAGTACCAGGTTTGTAACTTGGCGCGAGGGCAGGCCTTTTCACTCCAGACTGACTGATGAACTGTTCGTAGAGGTCGGACTAGATTGTACGACTCAATGATGCAATACTGACATAGCGGGCATGAGTAACCAGGAACGATTGGGAGGAAGGGGATCGGACAGGATTCTGGCGGTGGATTTGGGGTCTCGTTCGGCGAATATAGGAAGTTAGCATACTTTCCTTCTAGCGCCTGCCCTGCTGCCGAATCTATTTCAGGATGTGAATTGCGTATATGGTTGACGATTCCTATGTTTGTCAAGCTTTTCTTACATTGTGTGCAAACTAGGATGTTGTATTCGACGAAAAAAGCCACGGCCGTTGCATTATCCCATATGATCTTGTGTCCATGAAGGTTTTCAATGGGACCAAATTCTTCTATATTTTCATACCCGTTCAATATTAGTTAACTGACAAGCTGCATAGATATTTGAAGGGGAAAGAATTACCTGCAATATCAAGTTCTTTTGCCAGTGATGAAGTAATTTCCAATCCAGTACCATAGGAAGATGAGGAATCATGGATTGTAGGTAGTGGTTGAAGAATGGAATTACATATTGGGGAAAGTGCAGTGTCTTCCATTCCAACCTTTTCTAAGCCTTCGAAGAAATCTATCTTATCCTGCAGTGGAATTCCTTCGAAGAAATCTCTCTTGTCCTGGAGTGGGACAGGTTCGCTGACCCTGCCTTGACCAAAGGCATTAATGTCTAGCATATCCGACCCCGAGAACTGGATATCACTTGACACCCAATCCAAACTCCAGTCAGTGCTCAAGTCTCTAAAGAGACCCAGTTCCATATATGGGAATGTCGATTCATTTATTATCGGTGGAGGGCATTCCAGAACTGGAGCAGAGGATTCTGAGATTGGAGCAGGGAATTCAGGGACTGGAGCAGGGGATTCTGGGATTGGAGCAGGGGATTCCAGGAGTGAGGCATAGGATTCCGGGACTGGAGCAGGGGATTCTGGGATTGGACAAGGGGATTCCAGGATTGGAGCAGCGGATTCCGGGACTAGAGCAAGTGACATAACCTGTTGTCTATCAACTAGGCGGAGATCAAAAGGCCCAAGAGAGATATTCTGATCCGGCTCCGCAACTATGGTCTCTTTTGAGCTATGGACCACTTGGATGACATTTTTATATCCTGTAATTGCAGAGTAAGCGAGGCTCCATATCGGCTGAATTATACATTCACGGGGTCATGCTAATTTACCTCTAGTCCACTCAGAAGGGTCAACGTGACCTTTTCGACGGAGATGCCTTCCCAAAGCCCTACCGTCGGCACATGTATAACCTTTATCACAGCAAAAGGAGTGAAATAGCTTTGTAACTGGGTTCGGTTTGACAATATATTTGCAACGGTCAACCGGAGATGTGAAAGTATAAGGGTTGAGATTGACATCGGGATTGCTAGCAGAACTCATACTGCTTTGACTGGTTGTTGGTATAGGGTGTATCGTTTGAAAAATAGCTGGGGATGGGCTGAAGAATCTAGAGGTGAGTCCAAACTGTAGAATTGAAAGTGGAATATTGTGATATGTGAAGTAACAGGGTATTCGAAGATCGGAAATATCGAGTTGGAAATACTTCAAGAATGGATTAAGAATTGGAGAATAGAGCTTTCAATATACGTAATGCCCAACGAATATTTAGAATATGAGTGGTGGCCAGTAGGCTTCTTTGGTGAAATGGCAGAGGAAACTAATGAGCTAAAGGCAAATGACTACTGTTCTTATACAATACTAGTATCATCTAAAAGATGGATTCTCGCCATAGGCTATCTTGCGCTATTGAAACTAGCGCTGCTTAGATAGATACTACTATCAGGGGCCAATGCTTCTACTAAGAGACTAAACTGTTTCACTAATTATAATCTTCCTGGATAGAGGTCAGTGACCTTGGGTTGGGATGCCTGAGCGCAGCGAATTGACCGTTTCTAATATTCCAGAAGATGCTGATAGACAAGTTTTGGGTATACAGCCATTCCCTATAGACGGGATTGACAATGTGGCTTGGGCACTGACTAAGGGCTTGAGGGCTCGAGCCAGATGTCTATTCCTATATTGCCATGATTAATTATACAAGTTGGTCAAGTAATGCTTATTAGGAAGCAAGGTCCTTGAGCATGATAGGAGAGTGGAAAATGCTTATAGGGTTACCTCTGTCAAGGTGAGGGAATCCATGCCTAAAGGTTGGTGAATAGGACAGCAAAATTGACTAGCTTATTTTAATCAAAGTGATCTTCAATTATACTAATATGGAGCATCGGCAGGGTTACGGAAGAAGGATATAGAGGCATACATCTCTAAAAATAGAAATGTTGTTAAGAGAGTGGTAATATAGGAGCGAGTCTAGGGAAGAGATTTAAGGGTGCTTAAGAGGCGGTATATCATTACTGATATCTACATCAATGGAAAGCGAGTGGGTATGAGTGGCTATGCAGCGGTGGTGGATTGTGAAAAGAATGGTACGTATTATGAGAGTTCTACCAATTCCAGGAACTCGGAATAAGGACCCTTGTCTAAACGAGAAGATCTGCATACAAGGGTGGTATGGTACTAGATATCGTCTGCTTGAGAACTTAGAAGTGGGATAAGAACCCAGGTTGAAGGGCCATAACCTCGGGAAGGTCTTATCGTACTGATACGGGTCTAACCATTGCAGCAAGGCGGCATAAGGACCCATGTTAAAACAAAGAAGCCTAGACAGCAGGAAGAGAGTGTTCCCAATATGAAATCGCTGTAATCTGGAAGGTGGTACCCGTATACTAGAGCCATAGCGCTGATCACCTATTCAGGTAGTGCGAGAGTTCTAACTATTCCAGGTACACGGGATAGGAACCCATGTCAGAACTAGGAGATCTGCACAAGTATGATACATTGCCTAATGGATCTACTTCGTGAAGGGGGAGAAGTATCTACTAGGGGTTGTAGGAGGGTGATTGGACTGTCAGGGATTAGTTGCGTCAAAGCATCTTGCTTGTTTGAGCAATTTCGACGCCAAATTCATTCTTTTATTTGCTACAAAGGTAGTAAGTTCAGGCCTCTGGAATCCCTGGCTATCCGATCACCCACCTACACCCCCAAGTATATTGCAGAGCAATCATGTGGGAAATGCCTTATAGTAGAGTGCTAACCATTCCAGGATCTCGGGATAAGGACCCATGTCGGAATCAGGAGATATGCATAGGCGGCTGGCTAGTGTTACGGTACATCGTGCTAGATATGGTCGGCTTTGCAAAGGGGGATAAGCAGATCATGTTTGAGAGCCATAGCCTCGGGAAGGCCTGATTGTTTGGAGAGGAGTCTAACCATTGCAGAAAGGCGGGACAATGACCCATGTTAAAACCAAGAGGTCTAGACAATAGGGAGATAGTGCTACTATTATCTGTTTCTGTTGTCGGCAAAGTGGGATAGATACCCATATTTCTGGAGTGATAGCGTTGGTTAAGCTTTCGGATAAGGCTTTCAGGTAGCTAAAGAGATCCAACAATTCCCGGAACACGGGATAGGCACCCATGTCAGGACCAGGAGATCTCCGAAAAAGGGGCTACACTGCCTAATATGTTCCACTTTGCGAAGCGGGAGAGGTACCCATGTTGTAAAGATATCGCATCGGGCATATCGTATACTAGCAAGAGGGCTCTGACCATTTGAGGAAAGCGGAATAAGAACCTATGTCAGAACCAAGTGATCTGCTAAAGTGCACTATAATATTCCTAATATCTAGTGATCTGCGCAGGAAGGCCGGCCAAGTACGGATGAAGTGGGGAGATAGTCTTGGGAAATATATCCTCTGGTGAGACTATTGCGAGCATTCCAAGTACACGGGATAAGGACCCATGTCATTAATATCTGCCTTTCTCTCATCATCTACTACGGGAAGCAATTCGGGCTAAGTATCAAAGTCATGAATCCATAGTGTCAGGCGAGCTTTACATTAGTGAGAAAGTACTAACTATTTCGGGAACACAGGATAAGATCCCATCAAACAAGTGTGAGATCCGTTTAGCAATAATATATTACTTCTAATCTCTTTGGGTCAAGCCAGTAGGTCAAACATACATTCTATTGTAAAGCTCCAGGGTGGTGAGGCTTTGACTATGGTAAGAGGATAGTGCCCATTCCGCAAAGAAGAAGAATGGAAGGCATTGGAATTGGGTAAACAGTGTCCTAGAATGCAATTGTCGCTGATATGATATTGTCCATACAGGAAGCGGGGCTTCGTGGCTCGAGTATGAAAATGCTTTTCTGGCCGATATAGAAGGTTTGGAAGACGGTTTACAATTCGGGAATTTGTGAGAGACAAATGATACCGTAACAGTTAACTGATGGTATAGGGTGAGATTGAAGAAAGAATACTTCATGAACCGGCTCTACTACTACGAATTATTGAAACAGGGAATGAGCACTCATATCAGAGTAGTGAGAGAGTGAAGTGGAGTACTTATTCATCCTGATTTGGATTCAGCAAAGGGAAAAGAGAAATAGCGGTATCTTAGTTTGGAAAATGTATAGTAGTGAAGAGAATGTCGGATTTTCTAGAAGTCTCCGGAAGACATAGAACTTGAATTGTAAAGAATAAAAATTAATAGAATACAGTCAATATACCGGAGAAGTCACGACAATTGGTAACAGTGATTACTTTTACATGGGTTTAGTACGAGTACTTAAAACTCAAGGTTAAAGGTAAATAGTACATGGATGAGAATTGGGGATTGAGAAGGCTGGAATACTGAGTTTCTAGTATAGGATTTAAGCAACAGATGAGAAGGTAAGTAGTGAATGATGCAGATTCCAGGAAGGGAACTAGCGAAATCTATAAGGATAAATATGAATGGAATCATAGATATCAGGCTGTCAGTAATTGGCGGGCAAGAACCAAAGTGCTTGAAACTAGAGGAAGGAATACAATCAGGATAAAGAAGTGTGTGATCAAGGGACAAATAAAGTGATAGAAAGGGTAGTGGGCGGCATGAGAAATGTAGGAGGATGGAAGGTTAAGTGGATGAGGAGCAGAAGGAGGGGTAGAAGGCATAAATGAAAAAAAGAGTGGCCTGTATGTGAAGTGGAAGGAGGAAGGGAGGGCTCCTGGGTGGAATATAGATGGAGGGAGGGCGGAAGGAGGGTAGAGTAACGAACGGGAGGGGTGATTGGGAATGGTCAGAGGATAGGGGATGAAATAAAGATTGCTCAATGAGTTGATGGATTCAGAGAGTGGATAAGCGAGTTGGAGGGTGGAAATATTGGTTATGGAAGAGGCCTGAATAGGGTGGGAATGGGAATTAGAGTTTGCTTTGAGTGCTGGTCTCTTGATCGCGGAAGAGTGTTGCTTCTGTAGGGTGGATAGGTTGGGTGGACATCACGGGATTTATTAAAAACCTTTTTCACTCGGGTATTGTTATGGTACTTGTCCCAGGCCAGAAGTATCCGGAAATACGAGTGGTGAATTTGTGATGCACACGGATTTTTTGCCATATGTCTTGCGAACCCCGGTTTTCCGGATACTTCTTGCATGGGACAAGTACTTTGAATATGATTAGGGGTGACGCGTCGACGCGTTGTGGTTTGAGTGAAGGATGTGTGGGGTGTGGGAGCAGGTAGCGGAGGAATTATACTCCGGTACCTGAGAGGCCGGGGTAGGAACTCCATGTGGGACGGTATGCTAGACACGGTAGCATTAAGGTAGGGTCTTTGCAGCCTGTGATGAGATGTACAGATTTTAAAAATCTTATTCATAGTAAATTCGTTTTTTCACCATAAAAAGTATGAGAAATACACAGCAACCAAAGCCACAATTAACACAGTGTGGCACAACTTT
This sequence comes from Tuber borchii, assembly GCA_003070745.1. Lineage (NCBI taxonomy): Eukaryota > Fungi > Ascomycota > Pezizomycetes > Pezizales > Tuberaceae > Tuber > Tuber borchii. Next base: position 41,694 of record NESQ01000374.1, on the reverse strand, counting down.
CTTTCTACAACAACTTTTTCACTATTTAATGAATTAAAAAAAGGGTTATTGGTTGGAAATCCTGAGAGTTAACAGATCTTAAAAGTAAAATTGATTCTTATAATAAGTAAAGAAAATTTGTGAGTGGTGGTTGACTTGGGGTATTTCCAGTAAACTTTGTATGACATTAGACAATTTCTGACCCTGATTTTGGCTATAGAGACGCACGAGAGTGGGGCGCAACCGCTACGGAGAAGTGGCCATCTGCACCATCCCACCCACACCTACGCGACAGCACCAGAACGTGCTGAAAGTACGCCATTTGATTGGTCGGGGTTGTTGTTCTTGCTCATGTAGACGAGTATTTTCAGAATTCCAGAGTCCGTTGACACCACCCACGGGTGTTCTTGCTCATGTAGACGAGCCTTTTTTGAACTTCAGAGTCCGTTGACACCACCTTCACCTTCTGATTATTGGAAAAACACACCTCTCGCACACTACGAAAATCGAGACGATTTCCGAGTGACAGTTCCGCATACAAGCCTGCGTCGGGTATAAGTATCCCCCCTCGCCCCGTGCACTGAAGAGTCTATCAAGCAGATAAGATGAAACAGCCTCATCAAAGACGACTACGATTCAAACTTTGACGGTCTGCACCTTCGGCTTTACAGCAAAGTCTTCTTCCTCTACCTCTACCGTCTACACAGTAGACCTCTCCGCTTGCTCGCTTCGCTCGCTCGTGGACTAACCCTAACCCTAACTGTTCTTGCTCAGGTAGGCGCGCAAAACCATTGCATTCAGAGCCCATTGACACCAACTTCTCTTTACCTTTTGGAAAAATACGTTCTCACACTACGGAAGTATAATAAATCTTTTCCAAGTGACCGTTCCTGACCCCGAGGACGATTGAACATAAATATGCTCGGTCGCCCAGCGTACTGAAGAGTCTTACGCACAATAAGACGAAACAAGCATCACTTCTATTGACATCATTGCACTAGAACTTGTCTACGCTCCTCGCCTTTTTTACAACACTCTTCACTTCAAGTCTTTTCCCGGTACACAGTACCATCTACCGCTTGCTCGCTTCGCTCGCTCTTGGCCCAACCCTAACCGATAACCCTTGTGGCGGTGGCTAGAGTGTGGCGCAGTAGGGCGTTGTGGCGCTGTGCCTTAAGTGCTGTGGCGTTGTGGCGTTATGGCTAGTTAGTAGCACGTGATGTGGCGTCACGTGGCGGTGGCTTGGACTGAGGCTGAAAAGCTTGGCACATGTGACTTTCCCGTTTAGGAAGTCCGTACCTTATCCCGAATAGGAAAGTCATAGATTACTTCCTAAACAGGTAATGTTTTCCCTCTCGCGTAATATTGCTGAATCCGGGAACATTATCCGGGGCGGTCACACATGCATCCTGCATGTATGACCGTGCATGCGTCAGGCATGCAATGTCACGATCCGGCATATCCGGGCTTACCGCCTCGGCGGTTGAGTTCGGTTGCCTTATTTGGACATCCTTCAGGACCCGGCGTGATACAGGGATTGTTCACCGCTCGACCCACACCTCGCTTAGAATACGAGGTCGCCGACGCACGCAACAATTCCCTCACACCACCAGGAAATTACCACGGTAATTTGTGTGAGGGATCACCCTACCCTACGCAGAGACAACACAACCATGTGTTGCAACGGCGCTATCTGGTTGGTCGAAGTCGATGTTCTTGCTCATGTAGGCGAGTATCTTTTGGAATTTCAGAGTCCGTTGAGACCACCTTCGGGTGTTCTTGCTCATGTAGACAAGTATTGTTCAGAATTTCAGAGCCCGTTGACACCATCTTCATCTTCTGATTTACGAAAAACGCCTTCTCAGACTCGCACTTCCGAACAGAAAAAACGAGTGATAATCTGCCGACCCGGACGGATTTCAGGTATATATACCCCGTCCCCCAAGTCGTACTGAAAGAGTCCCCATCACACAGAGACGAAACAAGCAACCCTTCGACCGCCTTTACCGCCTTCGAACTTGTCTACGTACTTCCTCTCTCAACAACACGCAGGCATGAGGAGGGGTTGCCGACCGTGCAAAAGGTAAGTGAAGAGACAAAGCAAGTGCGGAAAGGGGGATGTGCAGCTCACTGAGAGTACGGGCAGAGGATGTTGACGATGATTTGTCATGTTGTTGAGATTCCAATCGTCAGAGGTGTAAGGAAGATAGTTCGTGGTCAACCAAGGAGGCCTTTTCTTTTTTTTGTTTTTGTATCATGCGCTTTGATTATCAACTACGGGGAACAAAGGCTACGTGCACCAGTAAGCTATGGTAAGGAAAAACCCCCTGTGTAAAGAAATCCAGCTCAGACCACCAGAAAAAACCATTATCCTAAGTCCCTCTGGTGTGGGACTAACCGCAGGATCCTACTGCAAAGACAAAAAACCCCTGCCGGCTAAGCAGATGACAAGAACAAATCATCAAATACAGTAAGCAGAAAACAATAGAAAAACTGGCCCAAAACCTCCTCCCCTTTAAAACAAAGTAACAACTAAAACTCCGTTCATATCCCAAAAGTGCTCTAACAGAAACCTGACCGTAAAAATCTAGCCTAAACTAAAAAAATATCATGTGGGGGAACAGTAAACACTAAAACCAAGCAAATCCGTCACATTACTCCGTAATCCAAGGGGTTGGCATTGGCCAAGGAGGCAGTAAGCATGCCAGCTGTGAAAGGTGTCTTGGCCAAAGAATCAGCCATTAGCGGGTGGAGGATGTTGGCTGTAACCGGGCCACGGGACGAAGCCGAGTGGAGGATCGAAGGGGTAGACCCAGGACAGTGACACAGGAGTTGAGAACCACCAAGGGGTCACGATTTTTCACCATGCGACCGTACCAACCGAAGCGTTTAGGAGAGAGTGCGATTCCAGAAGGCAAGGCCACCAGTGCCACTACTTCACAGATTGCCTGAAGCAGCAATGACACGCAGGTATGAAGAGAGGTTGCCGACCGTGCAAAAGCTAAGTGAAGAAGCAAAGCAAGTGCGGAGGGGGAGGATGTGCAGCTCACTGAGAGTGCGGGTGGTGGATGTTGACGATGATTTCTCATTGTGTTGAGATTTCAATCGCCAGAGGTGTAGAAGAGATAGTTCATGGTCAACCAAGAAGGCCTTTTTTTTTTTTCTTTTTTTTTCTTTTTTTTTTATCATGCGTTCATTGTTTTATGGTACAAAAAGCTTTGTGTAATAGTAGCTATGGAAAAACAAAACCTATAAATCAAAAACAAACAACAAAAGAAACCATTTCCCACACCTTAATAGTACTAAGTAGTGAAGCCAAAAACCGCCGGCCTCGTCTGTCAAAAACATAACCGATATAGGGAAAATCTACCATGCTACGCAAACTATTCTCTACAAAGGAAAACATCTCTGGAATACCGGTTGTCGTAGGGGGAGTGGGGACGTAGGAAGGAGACGTGGGTCGGGGTTTGTGCGCGGTTGGGTGTTTGTTTTCAGGGGGGGATTTGGGTGTCGCTGGGCGGGAAACCTGTCTGAGTATCTAGGATGAAGCGCCAGAGCCCCGAGAGGGAGAGGGGGAGGTTCCATATTGGGCTCTCGGGCGAGAGGCTTTCGACCTTACTTAGGTGGTGGTATCTGGTGTCAGCTCTGGCCGGGCATTGTAGGATGGCGTGTCCGAAGGTCTCTGGGGCTTCTTGACATCGAGGGCCGGTGGTTGGGTGGTCTGGGTCGTCGCACCAGTTAGGGTGGGCCTGAAGATAGCTCTTGCTGGAGCACATCTAATGTATGCGGCTCGCAGCAAACTTGGCCAGCCCCATGAATGGGTGGGGGGCCAGGGTGGCCAGATAGGGGTAACTGGGAGGGGCCAGGAGAGAAGTCTCCCAGTCCTGTAGGAGTAGGGCTCGGCCCTTGTCCTTGAGGGTGGTGTAGGTCCTAACTATAAGGGACGGGGGCAGTATATTCTCAAACGCAGGCAGGGCAGTTTTTGCAATCAGGGGGAAGCTCGAGAGCCCATATGCCAAAGGGAAGGCGATGTGGGCAAGCTCATCAATGGGAAGGTGTCTTCTCATAGGAGGGGAGGGGACCAGAGTTTTCCAACTAAGTGGTAGGTAGATGGATGAGAGGCCTACAGTGAGAGGCCGGCATGTGTCGGGGGCTCTGAATGGCAATAGGGAGGGAAAGGAGGGCAAGAGGCGAGCTGCTGTGGGGTTTAAGTAGAAGGGCGAGCAGCAAATCCTGAGGGCGGCAATGCGTCTCTTATGCCTGCAGTACAGGCCTAGCAGGAGGAGGCAGGATTTCCTGGCGAGTATCGGGATGGGCGTGGTAAACAAGCAGTTGGTGGTCCATCTCTGGACCCAATGCCAAAAGAAGTTCATTCGGTTGATCGAGCGGGTATTGGGGACAAGGAGGTCGGTCCCATAAGTGAGGATTGGGAGGAGAAGTCCCATAGCTAGTCAGTGGAAAAGGAAAGGTCGGACCCCTGTGGCAGGAGAGGCAACCCTCTTCAGGAAGGCAAAGGCCACATTGACCAGGGCAAGACGTCTCTCAATGTAGTAGATGGAGTTCATTGGAGGTGAAAACCAGTACCCAAGCCACCTCACCACGTGGGAAGGGCACAAGATCTGGTTGTTGAGGACTTCAACCAAGAAGGCCTTTTTCTTTTTTTTTTTTCTTTTTTGTATCATGCACTTTGATTATCAACTACGGGGTACAAAGGCTATGTGCAGCGTTAGCTATGGTAAAGAAAAGCCCCATGTATAAAGAAATCCTCCTCGGACCACCGGAAAAAACCATCATCCCAAGTTCCTCTGGTGTGGAACCAACCGCATGATCCCGCCGCCAAGACAAAAAACCCCTATCGGCTAAGTAGACAATGGAATAAATTACCAACATGACAGGCAGGAGAGAACAGGAAAACTGGACCCAAAAACTGCTCCCCTTTTAAAACAAAGTAACAAAAGAAACTCCGTTTATATCCCAAGTACTCTAACAGAAACCCAACCATGAAAATTCAGCCTAAAAATACAGAACACAGAACGGGGAGGACAGTAAACGCTAAAACCAAGCAAATCTATCACATTACTCCGTGACCCAAGGTATTGACATCATCCAAGGAGGCAGTGCAATACCCTGACTGAGCGTAACCGAGGTGTGTGGCCAAGCCCGCCGCCGGGGATGGGTGGTACCATTGGCAGTAAGAATGTCAGCTAATGAGAGGAAGTTTGGCTGTAACCAAGCCACGGGACAAGACAAAGCGGAGGAGAGGAGGGGTAGACCCAAGTATCATAGGAACTATCGGAAATGTATGCGTGTCTGACAAGGCAGCCTCGAGCGAAACGTAATCGAAGAGAGTAGAGAAATTGACCGTAGCCGGATGAAAGGTTTTCTCTTACTGCGAACCGTGATCCTAGCTGTCTGTAACATGGATGCGAGGGTGTTGCCAACCGTGCAAATGCTAAGCGAGAAAGCAAAACAAAAGCGAAGAGGAGGATGGGACAGGTCCTAGGAAACAGGTGCCCAAGTCTGAATCCATTATAGTGGGGGTTGCAGCTCACTGAGAGTGCAGGAGGTGGATGGAACTGATAACAATTTCTAGTGGCGTTGAGATTTCATTCGCCAGGTATGTAGAGGAGATGGTTCGTGTCAACCAAGAAGGCCTTTATTTTTTTTTGGTATCATGCGCTTTGATTATCAACTACGGGGTATAAAGGCTACGTGCAGCGTTAGCTATGAAAAGGAAAAACCCCCTGTGTAAAGAAATCCATCTCGGACCACCGGAAAAAACCATCATCCCAAGTCCCTCTGGTATGGAACCAACCGCATGATCCCGCCGCGAAGATATAAAACCCCTATCAGCTAAGTAGACAACAGAAATAAATCACCAACACAACAGGCAGCAGACAACAGGAAAACCGGACCCGAAAACTCCTCCACTTTTAAAACAAAGTAACAAAAATAACTCCGTTTATATCCCAAGTGCTCTCACAGAAACCCGACCGTGAAAATTCAGCCTAAAAATACAGATCACAAAACGGGGGGACAGTAAACGCTAAAACAAAGCAAATCCATCACATTACTTCATAACCCAAGGTGTTTGACAACGTCCAAGGAGGCAGTGCAATACCATGACCGAGCGCAACCGAGGGGTGCGACCGAGCCCGCCGACAGGAATGGGTGGTACCGTTTGGCAGTAAGAATGCCAGCTAATGAGAGGAAGTTTGGCTGTAACCGAGACACGGGACGAAACCAAGCGGTGGAGAGGAGAGGTAGACCCAACTATCTTAGAAACTATCCGAAACCTGTGCGTGTCTGACTTGGCAGCCTCGAGCGAAACGTAATCGAAGAGAGTAGAGAAATCGACCGTAGCCTGATCAAAAGTTTTCTCTTACTGCGAACCGTGATCCCAGCCGTCTGTAACATGGATGTGAGAGTGTTGCCGACCGTACAGATGTTAAGCGAGAAAGCAAAACAAAAGCGAATAGGAGGATGGGACTGGCCCTAGGAAACGGGTGCCCAAGACCGAGTCCATCATAGAGTGGAGTGCAGCTCACTGAGAGTGCGTTGGAGATTGGATGGATCCGACGATGATTTCTCGTGGTGTTGAGATTTCAATCGCTGGGTGTGTAGAGGAGATGGTTCGTGGTCAACCAAAAGGCCATAAGGACCTCTTTTTATACCAGTTCTTCGAGCAACCCTATCTCTTGTAACTTATACCTTTACATCACATGACCCTATGACTTATAGTGAGTTATAGTACAAAATCCATCAGCTGACTCCTATGAGTCACTGTGTAATAACCCAATAAACAATCAAAACACAATAAACAAGTCATATGCGCAACTCACATCATATGTGTAAAACCCATGACTTATAATTATGAGTCATGTGCGAAAGTCATAATCATATAACCACAATCGTGTGTCATGTCAAAACAATAAACCCATCATTACGCATAAGTGACATGCTATTGTGTTATCATTTAAAAGTACTAAACCTTATGACTCACAAGTGTCAGTCATGTGAAAACTTACCTTGCTTAGTTACCATTTGTGACAGTCAGGTATGCATTTGTACTCGTTCCTCTGTAAAGGTGTCATTGTAGTCTACTACATCCTCGGTATCATTCTGTATATCATGCCTCGATAGGTACTTCCTTACTTCTCTGAACCATCTGTTTAGTTTGTCTAGTTTGAGATCCCCACCTTCTCCACTAAACCTTGCTAGTTGGGAAAACTTGATCTTAGGTTTTCTTGAGGCTCTACCTTCAATTAACATTCTTGCAGATAGTGGTGGAGGAGTGGGCAGAGGTTCTGGTCCTTCAGTTGTTGTTCTCTGTCCTCCAGGTGGGTCTAGTGAGTCTGGGAGTACAACGGGTAGTGGTCTCTGGCCTCTCGATTACTGCTGTGATTGTGTTCTAAGACCAAAGACCTGTTGCACAATATTCTGGCTTCTTGGAAGTTGTGGGGGTAGTTGTATTCGTTGTATTGCTGCTGCTGTAACTGCTGCAGTAGCAGCTGCTAACTCCACTACTTATTCCTCAGATCGTTTAGCTTCTTGCTGGATGCCTTGCTGAAAGACCTGCCCAGTTGTAAGCTCTTTGTCTAAGTCCATATCGAGATTCCCTGATTGTAGGAGACTGACTGATGGCAATGTTGTAGACCCTTCCAGTCTGGAGGTTGCTTCTAACAGGCCTGGAGTAGACTACTGTGCTGAAGTCTGGTTATAGGCCCTACCAGACCATGTAGTACTTCTCCTCCTTCATTCTGAGATTGTGATTGTCGTACATGAGCTAGAACTTCCTTTCCCTGCCGCTCCTGCTTCTAACTAGTTATCAATATCTGGAAGGGCGATCAATCCTACCTGGTGTTCCTCAAGCTTGAAGATCTAGAATTTAATTACTGTGACTAACGAAATGTAAGAGGTTTACTCCAGTTTTCGATGAATCAATAAAGACTGGCAGTAGGCCTGCTAGCAATGGCTCCAAGGGAGACCTCAAGGGACGCGAAGGTAGAGAGATAAAGGCTAAGGGCTAGAAGGAACTGAGAATCGCTGTTCAACCCAGTATTTTCTTAAACTAAGCATTTGTTGAAGTCTGCCATTCTCCTGCTAGCTATGAGAGAGGTTTAAATAAAAATTCCCATAATGATAGCTTTCTGCAATCACGATCATTACCAGGTAAGTGCACCTTCGCCGGAATTCCATAATCCTGCCTGAAACCTAAGACTCATAATACAGCCTCAGTGCCAATGCAATATATGACCATATTCCTCTCTCTCGTATTCCAAATCTCAAGCAACGTAGTAAATCAAACTAATCATAGCATAGCTGACCAGTCACAGGGCAGTGCCGGGGCTGTAATCAAAGCAATCAAATCAAATAATCATCAAGTACAAGACTAACAAAAGAAATCCAAGCGCTCCGCTCCTGCATACCATTCCGGAACATGTATACATGTTACAAGCACTAGCAATTTCCTCCGCATCTGAAACCCTACCATGACTACTACCATAGCCAACAATGGCATACTCTGGCGCACAAAGTTCTCAACAACAACCTGCTGCCCCTGACCCTTCTGCTGCCCCCTCTTATACCTCCGCCACACCCCGCCAGCAATCAACGCGATTCCAATAACGCCTGCACCCACACCAATTCCCGCAATCGCCCCGGTAGACCGTCCAGATTTGGTGGTGACACTCACTGTTCGCAAGCGGCCAGTTCGGCCAGGCTTTAGGTCGGCCGGGCCAGACTGTGGGCCACAGTCTGGCTTCTGAAGCTCATCTGACCGGGTCTGGCCGGACTGCAGATATCTGAAGGCTTTCGAGTGATAAGATGTGATTCAGCTGGAGAATGAAACAAAAGGCCAAGCACACACAAACACCTAGTACGGAAGACTCATCGCCGACATAAAACCCAATTGGGGGGAAGTTCTTCTAATTCAACTTAACTCCTGCTTGCATGCCCTTATTCGACAAATACCGGTAAATCAACTAATTAGAGGTAAAGACATGAGTACACATAAACTACTGGTTTCCAATCTACTAACTAGCACTCTAGGGACTACTGCACGCGTTCCCTCCCTCTTGCCCCTGTCACCCATTTCCCCCCACAGACTCTTGTGCTAACAAAGCTCATATAAAACTTCCACAACGCATAGCGGCCTCCTTACATTCTATTCATTTAAAGTTATAATTGCACCCTTCTAGTGCTGCCTTTCCCCTGTGTCATTCTTGCTCTACCATGCATTTGTTTTCCTCTAAGTCGCGCTTTCACTCCCCTGGGTAATATTCTCCTATATCCAGATCTACCCGGTCACGCCCACGGGTGGTATATGAGAGCAACCCGCGGATGCCCCCACCAAACGTGCTGGAGCCGACCGTGTCTATTCCGAACAGTATTGCCAACTTCGATGGATGCAGCGTCGGAAGCAGTACGATCTCGAAGCAGTCGGTGGTGCGGAATGTTGGATGCTCGGCGTCAAGGTTATGAGCGGTGGGAGTTCTTTGGAAGGCATGTCAGTTCTTTTGCTAACTTAGTTCAAGTGTCCATGAAAACAAGAGGGGTACACAGGCTGCAGAGAAAGGATGTGATGCGATGGATGGAAGGATGGGAGGACAACTTCATTGTTTATGTGCTTCTGTCTTTACCCCTAGTTATAGTAGTTAGTTTTCTCAATTGGGAGAAAAAAGGTGAAAGTGAATGAAAAATAAGATACTACTTTCTAGCTAAACTCTAGAAGATCTAAAGCCAAGCAGAATATATTTTAAATCGAATAGTGTAGCCCAAGCCTGAACAATAAACAAAAACCTGCAGGCACCTTCAGATAACTGGCGGTATCTGCAGATATCTGGCGGCATCTTCATATATCTGGAGGTATCTTCAGGTATCTAGCCGCATCTTCAGGTATCTGCAGGCATCTTCAGATATCTGGCAGTATCTTCAGATATCTGCAGATATCACCCACACATTACGAACATATTGACTAGTCATATGGAATATACCGAAAGCCTGGCCTACGAAGCCCAGGTCTGTCGCACCCTGGCCTGGTCTGGCCGGACCGAAAGCCTGCCGGTTATCTGCAGGCCAACCTGGCCGCTTGCGAATACTGAAACACACAAGTGGCAAAGAATAGGCAGCACAAATGAAACATTGAAGACGGAAGGGAGAATAACTTAAGCCCTGAGAATGACCCACAATCAACACTTCTCATTTGACCAGTGCACCGCACCCGTTCTCTTTTGTATAGTGGTATATCGAACCTAATTTATGTCTACACCTATGAAGCTTCCATCCCTCCAAAAATCCAATCTTGTTGCTGTCTAATGTATGCAATAATATAATACAAAGCCAACCACCAACACCAATTGAATAACGTAATCTAACAAGTATGGTAAATCAAAAGCAAATCAAATGAGAGGGCGAGGGTGGTTCGGTTGCAGTGTACCACAATTTTTTCCAAAATCAACCCACCCCACCCCTGTGCCGTACCACTTTTTTATGCCTGCACCTTGTACCAACCAGACTTTTATGAAAACCAAAGAATAAATTAAAGATGTAAATACATAGAAAAATACCTAGTAGAAATTAATATTCAATTAAGAGAAATTTCTTGATCTGGCGTTGAAAAGGCGTGGTGAAAAGGAGGGTTCTGTTGCCGTACCATAGCGATAAATCGAGTGATAAGAGAAAACTAGAAACTCCCTCCTCTCTGTCTATCCAGATATCTAGAAACTCTATCAGAATATTATTATTTTTAAATTGTGTGGCCCAAGCCTGAAAAACAACTGAATATCTGCGGGCATCTTCAGATTGTTAGAAATTGTGCTCGGTATGCCACTGTTTCTTTCACGATAGTTTCTTTTGTTTTATCAATGCACGGAGTTTATGAAAGATGTTTCATTGATGCACGGGGATGAGAATGGAAAGCATAGATGGTACGGGAAATAAAAGAAGTCTTTGTGGAGTATTTCTTTTGTTGGGGGATATCGCAAAATGTTTACTTTCTTTTGTTTCTTTGACGGATAAACATGATGATGGAAAGACATGTGTGGATGGAAGTGGAAGCGTGTAGTGCTTGTTGGATGATTGAGCAGAGCGTTTTGATTTTCATATATACACCTGTTATTTCCCTTAGATTAGTGAGTAAGCCTAGTACGCCGAATAGATCTCTCTTACTCACTATCATATATCTTCTCGCCCACTGGTGCCGTATTTGCTCTGATTTTGTTAACAGATAACTGCCGGTATCTTCAGATATCTGTAGGTCTGTCTCACTTTGCCCTGGCCTGGCTGGACTGAAAGCCTGCTGGTTATCTGTAGGCCGGTCTGGCTGCCTGCGAACACTGCCTGCAGCCTGCGCAAGCGGTGTTCGGCTATAGTCTATTTCGGCTGTGTCGGGGATCGGCCTCGTTCTGTTCGAGCAGAATCCTCACAGCCCCCTCATGCCCATTCACTGCAGCCCATGAGAGAGCTGTTAGGCCATATTGGCTATCAGCCGTGTCAGCATAGAGGTCTCTTCGTTCCAGCAGGACCCGAGCCACCCGCACATGCCCCTGCTTAGCAGCCTACTCTAGCGCCGTGTCACCGTAGAAATCCGCTGCCTGCACATCCCATTTGCTTTCATCCAATAAAGCAGGTGTTATCTCCACGCATCCGAAGTAGGCGGAACAGTGAAGCCCTGTAAATCCCGTACCGGTAGGAGAGTTTTTGAAATTAAAAAAACAGCTCCAATAGCCTAAAGCATGCAACAGCATCTTCGAAGATATATGTTCATTGTATCCATCGAGCAGTTCCAATGCAAGCGTTTCACACTTTCAGCAGTTTCCCACCTAGCATATGCACCCCAACAACAAGAAGCGTATTCGACAAAAGGGGCGGCTGGTGAGACGGAATGAAGGGTTGGCAAAAAACCTTGGATATGCCGAAAATTGAGGTAGGTCAAACAGACCTCAGCAATGACCGAGTGGGAATTAAGAAACGAGTTGGAGTTATCGGGGAGGTACTCTTGCAGAGTGTAGTGGACAAGCCAGACGGTTGACTAGGACCTCTCCGCTGTGACGAGCCCGAGTGAACATACTAATAGTGTTCCCATTGCTGGAATATTCCGAATATTCAAGTGGACAGACCCTTTTTCTATCCCTTTGGTATGGCATAATTTGTCGACATATAACGGCCGCTCGGCATGTGATACCCACATGAGAACTTCCATACCGAGTTTTGATCTACCTCCTGGCTGGGCCTTCTTTTGCGATAAGGTTGCGGTGTAGGCATCTCCCAGACATTCCCCATTGGTCATTTCATCAAGCTTCTTTCTTCTCTGATGGTGTGTCATCCCACCCAGGATTGCAACAATGTTTAGGGAAACGAGAAAGAAACTAGACACTGCTGTTAGTGAACCACACCTAGACCTAAATTAGTAGTGAATTTAGCATTCTTGCTTACCTTTCCGATACCTCCAGAATGATTTTCATAATATCCTCCCGTAACTCATCATCGATTGCATTGGGATCGGTATCACGGTCCAGTCCCCTCTTCAGATAACTCTTAATATCTGCACGGGTAGGACTGAGAGGAATCCGGATTGCCTTGCTAAAACATCTAACGATTTCATCGCTGATATGAGGGAAAGAAGAAGAGAAAAAAAGCAAAGGGGAGAAGAAAGGGGAATGTAGTCTTGAGAGGGGAGAGGGGTTGACGCAAGTGGTCACGAGGTGTCACTCGTGACCGCAGCAACGGAGAAAGCGAGAACACAACCGTGACCATGACTACAGTTTCCAACAGAATAGCATGGCTCGGTACCGCTCCGGTTTAATGTCCCTCAAGGTCTCCCACTCGTTTGGTTAGTCCTATTTCCGAACTTTCCCTTCCGCGGTGAGGGTTTGTTGCTTTAGTATATACTTCGTGTTACGGTTATGCAAGTTGCTGTTCCTCTGCGCAGAGGAGGGCCTCCTCGGCAAGGGGGCCAGGCTCTCCGGTTCACTCTCTCCCCCGTTCCGGCCACGTCTCCAACAGAACGAAGTAGCGCCCCATTTAAGTGGCCAGATAGCGTATTCCGTAACATAGGAAGCACCCGGTCATAGCGAGCCATACGCCCAGATATAACCACTATTATAATTCCGACTGAAGTTCAACTAATTGTGTTGCCCAAATCTGCATATAGCAGGTTATGACGGGCGCGGGCTATGTCGCGGAATACGTTAGCAATGGATCATCGTGTGGAAACCAATTCCTTTTTTGTCGAGCTTGTTATCTAAGTATAGTACAAACTTAAAAATAAAGCAACTCAAGTATTATATAACAATTTCACTTTATGAAGCCCCTCCAAATAATGAGTATTAAGAAAACTTAATGCTAGAGGTCTCCCGGGCTGCCGTGCCGTTATTCGCTTTCGGAGTCCCTGGAACCACGGACAAAGGTGAGTGGCGGGGAATCACTCACGGTAATCCAGAAGAACCTTCGGAATTCAAAATCGTGAACATGCCCACAAAATTATTTGTCACAATTGTACCCTTACGGTATCATCTTTCATTCGACCAGAGCCCCGCCTAAAACTGCAACGGTCAATGTATGGTAGGTGGAGCTTCTCTGATTGGCTCCTGGACTAATCATCCAATCAAAAGACTCGAATATCGTGAACCCATTGTGCCAACTTGTTCGCCCAACCTTTTTTCCACCATGAAAGAGAGTGGGGCCAAGCTGCAAGATCAACCCTCCATCTGGTTACACAAACCTAAATTTGACCAGTTAAACTCGACTTCGCCCCAGTTAATGCTCGCGGTACGATCTGCAGCTTGATGCAGCGTAGTTGGGCTTTGCAGGAGTGCACGTATCCGCGGATGCGGTTTTCCACATTAAAATTTGATTTCCCACCACCTTTTATTATAATACTTCATCATCCCCCTCCGCCCCTCCACACCATTCGACCTTTCTTTAGCTTTTTCGTTCTGCCGCCCAAAACACTACTAGTAGCGAAATGGCGCTTGCACCAGGTACATGTCCGAGTGGATATCAGTACTACAATTGTGCTAGTCCCCCATTCACGGGCTGTTGTTCAGTGGACCCCTGCGCGGCGCCGGGTTGCCCGCCGGGCAAGGAGTACTCGCCTGGGTCGACGGCTCCAGGGTCGACGGCTTCGCTTACCACCCCAGCCAGCGCCACACCACAACCACCACGGACCACCCAATCTACCGGTAGTTCGTTGTTACCTACTGTCATCATCGACTCGGGAACCTTCTTTACGCCAACAACAATTACCAGTACGACCACAAGCCCCCTAAACTCTGCAGCCTCCTCTGCGCAATTAGGTGCTGCTTCAGCTTCCTCTACGCAGCAAAGTCCTACAACTTCCTCCACGCAATTAGCTGGTAAAAATCCCGGCCATTCATCTAGCCCCCTATTGTCCATTATCGCGATATCAGTCGGCGGTGTACTCGGTATCTTAATAATAGTCCTAATCATATTCCTCTACCGCCGCCGCCGTCGCCAAAAGAGCGAAAATTCCGCGGGGGGCCTTCCAACTCACGGCAGCGTTCCCGAACCCACCCTCGATGACGGTTCTGCCACAGGTATCTCAAACCCGACCCAAAATCCAGCGTTAACCCCCCACTAACAAAAAGCCGTCATAGACGAGCGTGGAGGCTTCTTAGCCCGCCTCAAACGCCCCCGCCCAACCTCTATCGCCAAAACTACAATCGAGCTGACTAGTTCCCCCTCAACGACAGACCCCGAAGAACTCCCCTCCCCTAGTTTTCCTTCTGAACACAATAGTGTCATACCCGGCTTCACAGAACTCCCAATATCCTCCGTGTCGGAGTTGTCATCAGCGGACCGGGCGGTGTACTCCAGTACGAACGTGTCTACCGCTTCTACTGGCGCGGTGGTGTCGCCTATGCCGCACGACTCATTGCGAGGCGGAGGCAGGCCGGTTATGATGCCGAATATGGTGCCGGCCGGGAGGGAGCAGCGGAGGAAGCATGCACTCTCTTGGCAGAGCTTTGAGACTGGGGATGGGCAGTGACTTGGTGTATGTGGGGTTTCGCTTTGTTTATATTCTTGTGGGTGATGTATTCCTTTCCTATTCCAAAAAATGCTGGGAGTGACGGGGCTTTGATGTGATGGGTTGGCGTTTTTATAATGGTATTTTGGGGGGTTAGCGAGCGGTGTGGCGCTGGGTTAGGGCGCTAGAGTATGTTTTGAAAATTCCTTCTAGGTTACAAGTGCCATTGCCTTTAATATGTAATATAAATGGTGGTATCGCAGTAAATACTCACCTCCCCCAACCACCTCTTTCCACATTCTTTGCATCTGCATGAGCCAATTGATAGCTAGTTTTCGTTTACCCCCATGCTTGTTCTTTATAGCGCATCTAGTTCTTGTTCGGAATCGTCCTCCTCACATCATACTTGATTTATCATACTTGAGCATATGTTTTGAGCTACTAAGTAACTGGCAGCCGGTGCTTTCTTGGCCAAAATTTCTTGACACCTAGCGGTAGTATTTCACCATCTATTTAACGCATCTCTTCCCCCCTTCAGCGCCAGTAATAGCCCCCCAGCAACCGGGACTCCTCCGTACGCTCTCCTCGCCCACAAACTTGGTCAACCACCCATCCCTTCATGCATCCAGAGTGATCGCCCATAACCACTAAACCCCATCCACAGTTAAAAACCGCCGGATATAGCGGCCCCCTCCGCGCCCTGCGCCCAGTGCCGTCATAGGCTAGACAGACCACTTATCGAATGTGCTCACAAAGTATTCTCTCCTCCTTCTTGGAGCCCGAAGCGTACGCAATGTCGACTCTTGGGACTCAAGAAAAGATCCAGGCTCCTGTCGGCTTTTTCAACAAGTCGATTCGGCGGAAGAGAAATGAGATTATTAAGAAGTGGGCCGGCATGAGTATGTTCATCCTGTCCACATGCGCTGGGATTCCCGACAAATGAAGGGAAGGGAGCAAACAAGGAAGGCTGATTGGGGGTGACGGTAGCGTTATTAATTGGAGTATTTATGCTGGCCTTCCTATCCCTCTGTACGATCCCGTCCCATCGCCGGGCTTATCGCATCAGCTGACAGCAAATACAATGCGGCATCCAAGTCTGGGGCGTCCTATCACACACCTACAAAAACCTCTCCGTCCTAACCGTTATAGTGGTGGACTTTGACTCTCCAGCCCACAAAACCGCACTCATCGGTCCAGCGATCCTCCGCGCCGCCGAAAGCCGGAATTCGCTCCGGCAGCCACATTTAGGGTACATTGTCAAGCCCCCGGATGAATACCCCGACGGGGAAATGCAAATTCGCAGAGCTGTGTACGAGCAAGAATACTGGGCTGCCATATCCGTCACTCGCAATGCAACCGGGAAGTTGGAAGATGCGCTGAGGAGTGGAGATAGAAGCTTTGACCCGGACTCCCTTGCTGAGATTGTCTTTGTGGAGGCGAGGGATGAGAGCGTTACCAGAGACTGTTTGCCCCCGTTCTTTCTATTTATTTATTTTCAATTTTTTCAATCCTTCTACTTCTGAAGACAAGAGGAGGTTGACGAGTATAATATAACGCGGTAGACTTGGTCCCCTATTTGGACGACTTCAAAAGTGAAGCCCTGCGCGGGTTTTCGGAAGTTTGGATACCGAAGGCTGTGCTCGATGAAGGGTTGAGGCGGAATATGGTCACGGTGCCCTCGGCAGTGAATCCCGGGTTTAGATTTCGTATGGCGAACTTGAGGCCATTTGACGTGCCAGCCGCTATTCCAGCGGTTAGTGTTGGGTTGTTATGTATTCCCCTCCCCGCGCCCTCGTCCTCGCCCCCCCCCCAACAATATATTGAAGTGGGTAGATAGTGCTGATAGTATAGACAGACTTGATCATCTTCTCCTTCTTTTCCTTCTCTTTCTATCTACCTATTCACCAAGCTTTCATAATCCCCAGAAACGGTAATTCCCCCGCCCACCCCTTCACAGACAATCACTCACCAAATGAAAAGACATCCCCCCCCTCTCCCTCCCTCAATGGCTTGTCTGGCGCCTTGCAGCGACTTTAACAACCTACTTTTTCCTCTCCCTCGCCTACTCTCTCGTCCCTCTCTCCTTCCAGATCCCCTTCGCCCGCCCCTCCCTCCCGCAAACAACCCCGGGTGGAGCAAGCAACTACAACTTCCCAGTCTACTGGATGCTAAACTGGGTCGGGATGTCCGCCCTAGGCCTCCCTTCTGAGAACATGTCTATGGTTCTAGGCCCGCCGTGGTTCGCCCTATGGCTGATATTCTGGGCCATCACGAACGTCGCCACGTCCTTCTACCCGCTCGTCCTCGCGCCCGGGATCTACAGGTTTGGATATGCGTGGCCGTTGCATAACATTGTCGAGGCTAGTCGGAGCATTGTGTTTGATGTCAAGAGTGAGATTGGAAAGAACTTTGGGGTGCTGTTTGCTTGGATCTGCGTTAGTGTCTTGTTGTTCCCGGTTTGTTCCCTAGTTGCTAGGAAGAGGGCTGAGCGGGGGAGGAGATGAGGAAGGGGAGTGGAGTGCCCAGGTAGATTTAAGAGCTCGTAGGGAGGCGTAACGGAAATTAGATTTAGCACGCTACTTTTCGGCAAACATTTGGCTGTGTCTGTTATATAATTTGGAGGATTGCAGATCCAAAGACGCATGTGGAATATCTTTATACTGCAAATACAGCTAACTGGTGAAGGAAGGGGCACTATTATATCCCGATACTGGGGCGTGATCTAAAGCAAAAAAAAGTTTAAGCAGCGAATATCAAAAAAAAGAAAGAGAAAAAAAGAGCAGAACAGAAGCGGCGAAGAACCATCTACAGCCACTACCAACCTCTACCCCTCCCAGAACCCGAATACAACCCGAGTGGTAACCCTTGACCCCAACACTCCATATAACCGCCATAGCACTCTCACCACCCTATGCATCGGATTTAAGGAACTTGTTTTACCAGGACTCACTCTCAAAATTAAGGATCTACCACAAATCGCGCTGGAAGGCACTGAACGAGTAGGTAGGCCCATCTCGGAATGTGACTTTCTTCGATAGCATGGCTCGGTGTCGCACCGGCTTAATGTCCCTCAAGGTCTCACATTCGTTCGGTTGGTCCCATTGCAGAACTTTCTCTTCCGCTACGAGGGTTTGTCACTTTAGCATATACTTCGTGTTACAGTTATTATGTTAGCTGCTGTTCCTCTGCGCAGAGGAGCAATATCCCACCTCTTCGGGGAGGGGGCCAGGCTCTCCGGTCTACTATCTCCCCCGCTCCGGCCACATCTCCAACAGAACGAAGTAGTATCCATTTAAGTGGCCGGATAACGTACCGGTATCGGAAACATCTTGCCTACCACGAGTACTGTGCAGCCTTAGCCGTGCCTATGACGAAACTGACGGATGACAAACAGGCACTTGGTGGGCAAAAAAGGAAATCGTCAAGGTTAGGGTTACAAAAGATTACTGGCGATTGATCTCTGTTCGTCGCCCGCTCAGCTCCGCCGTTGGTGCCCGTAGCAGTCGAGAAGTACCTGATATCAGGGGCTGTGAATTTGTACAGTATGGGTGCTTGGATACGCATTGGTGACTACCGTTGTAAGCATGGAGGTAGAAAAGGGGTTTTCGGGTTCTGGGGGAAGATTAAGTACTGAAAACCGAAATCGTGGGGTCCCGATCTATTTCACGCAAAGGGGTTACCCATCACCACAAAAGCAACACCTTACTTCCAGAGTACCCCAATACGTAGGGGTTCAACTCTTTCTTATCACAAAGAAGTATGCGAAGGTAAAAGTAATATGCACTCAAGTGGATCAAGTATAGCTTGTAAGCGGAATATAGAGCAGAGAGTTCAAAGTAACTAAAGCGCGAAAGAAATAAAATAATAAAACACAATTCTCAAAATCCAAGTCACAGTGATGCGGGGGGGATGTTGCTCGTTCAACCAATCACCAATGATGTTTCCAAGGTGTTTCCCACGTTGACAAATTCGGATCTTTATGTTTGGCTAAGTGTGAGACCACGGCCCTGACCCCTGCCCTGTTCCCGCCGCAACAAGCTGCTCGTATCATAATACTATTACCGGTATCAGAGAATTAAGTCATCATAACATGTCACTCCGAAGCCCCTCTTTGAAAGGACTTACGGTCTGATGACGACCTAGTAAGATATTACTCAATTCTTGGTGCGGTCGCGTTTTTTTCTTCTATTCCTTATCTTATCAAATGGTCACCAAACCATCAGGCCTTGTATTTTGTGAATGCATCTTATCAGATGCTGCTTGCGTGCTTCGAGAACTTTCCTGCTCGGTGAAGGCTGTGTGCTGCCAGCAACCAACCCGCCTTCATGGAGAAACCTATTCTGGGCCGGCCAATCAGAATGCAGGATGTAAAAAGCGACCAACCAAAGGCCTTGATGGAAGGTTGAGATTCTCCTGATCTTTTGCCTTGCCGAGGGAATGTTCGCACTTTTTCGGGAGCTCTGTCTCTGAATCCGGAAATTACAGGGCTGGCGGAGATACCGGCAGTTTTTCCAGAGTTTTTCGACACTGGTGCCTGTGCTGTGCCTGACTCAATCTCACTCCCTTTCCTTTCCCTTGACCCTTTCCCATTTTCTCGCATTCTCCAACCTGCCTTCCCCTTCTACCCTCCTCCCCATAACCCTTCAACCATGATCGATAATTCCCCACCCCCACCCTTTCCTTTGCCGACCCCTGATCCGGACTCCAAACGTCACGCTACTTCTGCTGCATCGCTTGATTTCGGATGCACGAACAACTCTCTCGAATGGAAATATGTGTTGATAAAATGGACATCCTTCGCCTGTGCCATTGTGAACTGGTCTGTAAGCCCGGAATATCTATCCTTATTCTAGCTACTGAGCTGAGTTGACACGTTGAGTGGGATGGGGCAGTTTATGCGCTGGGAGCATATTACTGTTCTCCCTCTGGGCCCCTACGTTCCAGCAGAAACTTGGCTTTTCGCAGATGCAGGTAAACGCCATTTCTATCGCCGGCGAGCTTGGGATGTATCTACCGTGAGTGCTTCATATTCATTTCGGTGGGCCTAGTGTTTTTACTAACTAATTGGCCGTAGTGTTCCTATTTTCGGTTACATTTGTGATACCTACGGGCCCGCTAAACTCAGCTTGCTCTCTTCTGCCTTTTTCTGCCCAGCCTACCTCCTCGCAGCGCATGCTTTTGCGAATCAGTTGCCATTCCCGGTCATGGTATTGGCGTTCGTATTTGTCGGCATGGGCACTAGTAGCATGTATTTTGCTGGAGTAACAACTTCTGCCAAGAACTTCACCGGCAATAGAGGTCTGGCCCTAAGTTTGCCAATCGCAGCGTTTGGATTGAGTAGTTTATGGCAATCACAGCTTGTCAGTCGAGTGTTCACTAATGAGGCTACGGGGGAGCTGGCGATTGCCGCAATATTCCGGGCTTACTCCGTGTTCCTGGTGGTTATCGGTATTCTTGGCGCACTGGGATTGAAAGTTATTAAGAGTGACGGGGAAATCTCTAGAACTGGAGAGCGGGACAATCTCTTAGAGGGAGGGCAAAGCTCTGGCAGCCCGAGCTATGGCACAATCGGCCGAGGGGTTGTGGGCGAGGAAGTGACCGAGAAACGACCGCTTATCAATAACGCAACACGGGAGTTTCTTGGTGACAACACTATGTGGTTTTTTGCCGCTGGAGTTTTTCTTGTGACCGGACCCGGTGAAGCGTTCATCAATAATGCAAGTTTTTTCTTTTCCTTTTTGTCGGCCTGACTACTAATAATGATCAGATGGGGACCTTGATTACAACGCTATATCCTCCGCCATCCACAGCTTCCCAGATGAGAAACCCCATTGATTCTGCAACTCACGTCTCAATCGTTGCAGCTACCTCTACTATTGCACGTGTCGTGGCGGGAATTCTTTCAGACTACCTTGCCCCCCCTGTTCCTACATCCGACGCCTGCCCTGCTCCTCCTCCTCGAAAATTCCCACGATGCTCGAGGATGTGCCTGCTATTCTCATTTGCATTCCTTATGTTGCTTGGTAATCTTTATGTCTCTCTCGGATATGTCCAGGAGCATGGGGAGAACTTTTGGATTGTCTCTTCGTCTATCGGCGCGGGCTACGGCGCAGTATTCTGCCTTGCCCCTACCGTCGTCAGTGTGGTTTGGGGAACCGAAAACTTTGGCACAAACTGGGGAATTGTTACCATGACTCCTGCTGTTGGTGCCACAGTATTTGGCTCGATATTTGCCTGGGGATATGATCATTATGCCAACAGCCACGGCATATGCTGGGGCAAAGAATGTTATAGTGGTTCTTTCATGATCATGGCAGTGAGTGTAGCTTGTGCATTGGTGGGATGGACTATCGCATGGCGGGCTCCGGGTGGATGGAAAACTAGGGGGATTGTTGTCTAAAGCGGATGAATGGACGGCGGTCCTATCATAATATCACTATTGCCAGGAATGGGCTGGAAGTCACGGAATACGGATTAGGGGTGTGGGAGGGTTGCACCACACCATGTTGGCTTTTTGCGTCGTCTTCTTGAATTTTCATACTGCTTTTCTCTTCATATCATATCACGGGATTTGGGGCTTTCTCTCTGTCGGCGTTTTCTATCTTTTCGATTTTTACAGGGCGGGGGATATATATATGCGTTGCGGGAAGAAATAGGAGCATTCGTCTTATAGATGAAAAGGAGGGGGGGCATGTGGCATCGCTAACTAGATGATCTTTTCGATTTTAGAACATAATTTTAGAATTTTGATTGCGCGAAGAATTTCTGAGTGATAACGTATACCACGGCATAGCGAGCCAGATGCAGGCTTGAGCAGCACAGCAGATTGAACAGCAGTCAAAATTGTAATAGTGGCTATATCTGGGCGTATGGCTCGCTATGACGAGTGCTCCCTATGCTACGGAATACCGTAAGAACTCAGATAAACGAGCCTTGTGCCATGTAGTCGAGAATTACCCACTTGAGAAATGGGGCTAAAAACACAGCAAAAACTAAGCTGCTCAGGCCGCCTAAGAGTCATAAAAAAACAAAAAAACACCAGACTTTACCAGAGGAGGCAACTCCAACGACATAGCACAAGGCTCTTTTATTTGAGTTCTTACGGTATTAGGAGTCGCGAATTTGTATGGGCGCTTAGATACACACGATTTTTTGCTATGGCAGAATTCCTTACATACCTCTTCGACTACGGGAATAGCAAAAATGCAGATTAATAGATCGCAGATACCGCCATCTTAGCGGAGCAATGCCTGGCACCGATAGCTCTATATAGTACCGCACTGCAAATAGACAATAAGGATCGTGGTTGTAAGGATCACATCTACACATCGCAGCGGCCACCCTTCCAGCTGGATACAAGATATAGGACGGGAATTGTATTGTTCTAGATAAAAAGACGAGATCCTAGCCAAGTGAGATACTGTGATTTCTCAGCTGGTTATTTCGGTTCATCAGGCCTAGCAAGGTGTTTGGCCCGGTGGGTTTTTAGGCTGGCCATCATATGCTTTCTGTGATGTTTATCTCATGGCCAATAACAATATTTCCTTGCAGTATAAAAAGCCCTGGTAGTGTGAGGGGGTTATCATAATAGAAGAATTTTAGGCTGCGCCCCGATGATGGACGGTTTCTGGGGGAAATATGTTACTTGAGGGAGCGGGGAGAAGGAGACCGAGTGGATTTCCGATATGCGCTTTCTGGTGTATATCACCGGGAGGAGCTTGTTATGGCAGTTGCTGGGGAGTATTTGGCACGGGGGGAGGGGGCTGATGTCGTGGATGGTGGGTGTTTATTTCTCAGATTAATTTTTTGGGCATGATATGGTATAATGTGTGGAATTAGGAGGCGTGGGGGTTTGGTGTATTTATTTCCGAGATTATTCCCGCAGTGTGGTTATAGAGTGCTTCACTCCAGCTATCGTGCTCTACTTATATCGTTGGATGGAGCCCTGGTTTCTCTCCTCGAACGGTAACGTTTAATGTTTCTCTCTGCATGTTTCAGTGACTCCGGCAGACATAAATAAGCTCATTGTCAACAGCGAGAAAGGCAAATAGTGTAAGAGCCAGATATATTCTCTACACCCCTAATTCCGCACATCGCAAGGGAAACCAAACACCACGATATCCGAACTGCACTAGAAAGCAAAGCTCAGGAGCGCATCAAAGCGCTACTCGGACCCGAATAAAAGAAACAACCCATTCGAACGTTACCAATCATCCGTCCAAAAACTTTGATAAGATGAAAAATTAAAAGTCAATTATGCACACAAACTAATATCCACCCCGTCCTGATAAGCCCTATACCAAGTACCGGTACTGTAGAATCTCAAATAATTGGATCTTGTGTTATGTAGTTCAGAATTCCCCACTTTGGAACAGAGGTGAAAAACACGGCAAGAAAAGAGCTGCTCAGCCCCTCTGAGAGACATAGAAAAAAGAAAAAAACATTAGACCTTACCCGAGGAGGCAACTCCAACGACACAGCACAAGGTCCAATTATTGGAGATTTTACGGTGAGCAAGAGCACTTTTACAACTCCTGCCCAGTCCTACAATTCCTCGTGCTCCCCTTCCCACCATACCACCCGCCCATTCTCAACCGCCTCTCTACGTCCCGCCAGTACACCGCACGCCCACCCTCCCCACCCTTAAGATCAAGATCGCCAACTTTCGCGTCGATCTTGGCCTCCATGCCTCTTCCCCGACGCTTGCGCACCCACACTTTCAAGAAGAGGCTACAGTCGCGGAGCGTCATTGCAGTCCAGATGTCGTCTTCATCTGAGAGGGTCGGTTCGTACTTCTCGCCGGTGGCTAGGCAAGCTCTGCGGATCTCGTCTTCCGACGGGAGGATGTCTTTCTCACCCATGAGTGCTAACGTAGCGGACGTGAATACGCCGCGGGAGCCGAAGCGGGATTGTAGGGCTGTGAGGAGGGGGATGATTGGGGATGTTCTGAAGAAGTTTGTCAAGAGTGTGACGAGGGAGTTTTCAAGAGACTTTGCGAGTTTCTGGTTGAGGGTTGGCGGGGCTGGGGTGTCGTTGTCCCCTTCGTCGTCGGATGGGGGCGTTGGATCTGCTATCATGACCGAGTTCTCCATGTTCAGAATTGCAAAAGTGGCTTTCTCGATACGTGTCGGGTCGCCAGAGGATAGATCTAGTGGACAAAAGTCCAGTGCTTCCTCTTCCAAATCGTCGTCTTCCCCCCCCGGCACACAGAGTAAGCCTTTGGTTTGTTTCTTAGAAGACTGCATATGCCTCACGGCACACGTCCGACAGAGGGCCCAGTTCGCTGGGGCATTTGGTGACTGAGCAAGCCATTTCGGCTTAAACTCAACCATAGCCATGTCCTTCCACTCATCGCTTCCGTCATCCTGCGCGTCATCCATCTCCTCATCCTCCTGCATAGACTCTGGCTGCATTTCCATCTCGTTATACAGGTAGTTCCCGCAACTCATATCCTCCACAACCAATCCCCACGACTCAGTATCATCTAGCAATCGCCGTTTCTTCAGCGGCTTGATCGGACGGCCGGACCAATCTGTTGCCTCCTCCGCGTCGCTCATGGCGAGCATACTGTTTAGGTCGGGGATTATGTTGATCCCCAGTTTGACGATCTCGGTTCTTAAAAGGTAGTTGTCTAGTAGAGGGCCCCAGCGGGAGTGTAGGTACGCATGTAGTTGCTGAGTCGTGGGTGCGCCGGGAAGACGTTTTCGTAAACGGAGGAGATACGGTCCCTATCGCTATCTTTATTAGCTGTGTTTTCTACGAGGTAAGGAAGTTGCAGGATGTATACGAACAAAAAATGGATCAGCTCCAACGTACCGGTACAGCACGTTTGCGGCTCCCTCCCCAAAGTACTCCCATTCCTCCGCATCGTCAAGGACGTATCCCTCCAACGGCAGTGGGATCAGCGAAGGGTCCATGATACTATGGGTATATTATTTGGGGTGTCAAAGAGGGCAGCAGCGGGGGTGTATAAGAATGAGTCAAAATTCGTTTGTGGGGAAGTGAAAAGCTTCGCTGGCGACCCAGTCTTGGCGGAGTTTCCGGGGGATTCTCCAAGTATTTAAGCTCGAGTTAATGTACTCGAGTACTGCACGATGCGGTATTATATCGGTGAAGATGGTGGGGTGATATAATAGCTCCGTGGAAGTGACCGGGCCCGATTAATTTCCAATAGACCGTCCTTGAAGAGCGACAGGACACAGCTTGTTGAGCTGTTTAAGTTTAATACCGACTCGTGCCATTCCTACCAACACTAGTACCCACTGGCTTGCCTTGCCGACTCCCTCGTACGACGTGGAGTGACCATACAGAGTGGAAGGATAGATGGGGGGGGAGAGGAAATAGGATAGGTCGTGTGCGGTACTTGCCAAAAGATGGAGATCGGGATAAAGAGGGAGGGGGAGGTGGTGGGTGTGGTGGTGTAGGGCATTATTTTCCCCGCAATATCATACCATGCTACAGTGATAGCGCCCCCGTGCATAACCAAGGTTAGAAGTCAGTCCGAAGCCTTGGCAGCCATGCCGGGAGAAAAACAAGCGATTGGCAATATATTAGAGGCATTCAGCCCCGGGGTTGAAAAACGATTATGCAGGTTTTTCCAGTCGAAAAACTTTGGCGTGTGTAACGCCTTTTTATGTACTCGAGTACAAAACTTGCATATCAACTAGAAACTTGGCACTTGAAAACTCTTTTTCGACTGCGGGGCTGAATGCCTCTAATGACAAAAAACTTCTTGCTGCGAAGGAGCTTTCTCCCCTCTCAAATATTCGCCAAGAATCCTAATCCAACTTGACTTCTGCGTGGGACGCCGTCTCTCTCATAGCTAAAATTTAATTCCGCATCTGCTCGGTGCCGGTACTCAAGCACACCGACTTCGCCTCTCTGGTTTCTGCTAGAGTCACTAGGACAGATACAAGGAGAGTTTCCTTTTCGCATGGACTCCCCAGTATAGAGCACTATATTCTAGAAAGGGAGTGTCGGAGAGGTCGGGGGACCGATCGGCTGGAATGGCCTTGACCTGTTTGGAATTCAGATAGGTTAAACAGACCTCTGCTATTGACGAGTGAGGTCTGCTGAAAATATCGGGGTGGGTCAGTCGCACAGTTGATGCCTCCTTATCGGTAGTGATAAGCCCTTGGCAGCAGCTTGCCAATGTCGACATCAAGGGGACATTGCTGGCATTGAAATCGGTAGACCCAAGCTCAATTGCCACGGCATGGCAGGGCTC
Organism: Tuber borchii; assembly: GCA_003070745.1. NCBI lineage: Eukaryota > Fungi > Ascomycota > Pezizomycetes > Pezizales > Tuberaceae > Tuber > Tuber borchii. The sequence continues at coordinate 15,499 of NESQ01000374.1, read as the reverse complement.
ATCCCACTCAACGGCCGTTTCGCATGACAGATCCACGTCAAAGCTCCTATCCCGAATCACGCTTTATCCCCACCCTGCACCCTTATACGTTCTATCCTCCGAAATCCTTCCCTTTCCAGTAACCACTTGCTTCAGTACGGAACCCAGCATACTGGTTGCAGTCTGCTCGTTTCGTGCTGTGAAGTCAAAGTAAAAGCACGTAACAGCCGCGTTTTGTCCGCTCACCTTATCGCATATCCCGTCCACTGCTAGCAAACTGTCATGGTGGCTTGTTAGAACGGGTCCATATCGCTCTCCCGAGAATAATCCTTGATATCATACCTAAAATGCCGCCACGTGCGTAAATTTCTTGCACTTTGTTCCCCGGAGGAAACAATCGTGCTCCCTCCCGCAGCAGTAGCACCCCTTTCCCTCTCCAAGGACACAGTTTATACCGAGTCCGTCAACTAAAATTTCCTGGATACCCTGGTCCAAAAGCCCCTCAGTTTGGAATAGAAGGTGGTGTTTCGTTTCCTTGTCACCCTTCCACCCCCATTCGATAACTTTCGCGGCTGCTTGCTCCTCAAAGGCCAGCTTTACCTTCTTCGGGTTATGCACCCATATCGAGGCTTCGACGATGTACGCAATTGGTTGTTTATCTCTGATAAACCTGAGTACCTCCGTCATATAACCGCGAATTCTTATCGGGCGCAATGCTTTTACCAATATCGTTTCGCTCTTAAAGTAGACGATTAGTGCAGGAGCTCTCAGCGACCCCATACTATTGCCCTCGATAGGCGCTGCAGTATTAGGCATAAACATAACACTACTTGCACTCCTCTTGCTATCTCTTAAAACTTTTGTGCATTCTTCTACCCACTCCGTCATTGTCCGCCGTCCCAGGAAATCCCGGTCTATTGGGATATACCCAACAATACCCAGGGCCGCGAGTTCCCTCCATGTATTGGCGCTCTCTCTATTCTGTAAAAATTGCGCACATTAGTAAATATAACATGAATAACAAGCATTTACCCCAGCATGAATACTCGTTCCCGGCATGAAGAACCTGAACACAGTGATCAAAATTTCGTATGGCGAATTGTCTATACTTGTCTAAGCGCCCATACTAAATTCAGACTCAAGTGTTCAGGTTCTACAGCCTCCGGTCCAAAAATCGGGAAACGGGGATCTGGCTTCTGAGGTTTTGGTTGGAGGGTTCGGTGTGCTCGAGCCAATTGAGCAACCGTGTTTCTGACTTTTAATTTCCACAATCCACGATCTTTTCGACTGGAGGCTGGTACATGCTAGTAACGTATCTCCCATGTCACAATTGGTTTGGATTCTAGATACCTGGGACTTGGCCGCTTCACTCGCTACCCTTTCCTTTGCCAAAATCTCCTCCACTAGAATCGCCTCTGCGGCTGGCGCGAGAGAAGCACTACCTTGCTTCTGCCTATTTGACCTTTGGGCGGTTTTGCTTTCCCTCCTGCTCCTCTTCTGCTGTTCAAGTTTCTCATCCTTTTCAAGCTTTTCAAGAAACCCTAGAACCATGGTTAGTTAACCTACTTCCCCTTTACTCAATGTAGTTTTAACTTACTCTGCTCCTTCTGCTCCTTTTCAAGAAACTTTAAAAAAGTCCCTAGAACCACGGTTAGTTAGCCTACTTCCCCTTTACTCAATGTAGTTTTAACTTACTCTTCTCCTTCTCTGACACAATTCCAATCCCACTCATGCTAGATGAGTCAATTGTTGGATTTCTAATTGTTGAATAGTTTCACAAGCAAATCAGTGACTTAGGGTAGTGTCACAAGTGTAGAAGCAAAGAGTGGTTTCTGCAGTAAGCGAGTCTTTGGATTGCTAGAAGATGAGAAAAGGATAGGGGGAAAGAGAGTAAAAGAGCTCTTCCGAATTGCTTCACTTGAAGGGGAGGACAAGAAAGGACAGAGAGCGAGGCACTATATAGAGAAGCAAACACAGGGAAATTATCGAGCTGTAGGAATACATACGGAGTACCCTGCCCCCCAGGCAAATTTCCCGGCGATTCAGGCTGGAGGACTACGGGTAGCGTTGTTGGCACTAAGTCGCCAGAGTTTGTGCCATGGCACAACCCTTCAAATCGATGTGCCTGGCACGGCACTATGTAGTGCCCAGTCAATACATGCGCAAATAAAGCGACTTTTTAAGAAGAAAAAACAACGAAACTATCTGCAAGCCCAATTCATATTGAATATCCTCCATTTCCCCTCCTTCTAAGATCCCATTGGGCTGAAGAACACGAATATTTGCTTCCTCAATGACAGAAACCAACCCACAACAATTGAATTGTACCAGGTAGTGCTATTAGTTAATTTCACTACACTCTGGCATTTCGTAGTGCCGTGCTGGGTGGTTGATTTGAAGTACGTGTAAATAGGCGTGTTCTGGCCCGACGTTCGGGCCCTGTTGTAGGGTTACTACATATCGCACGGGTGGTACTTTCCAGATATTCTGCGGGATAGGCGGGTTGGGTTGGCTTGCCCCGGGATAGCAATGCCCTTTGGTGGCCATATACCTGGATGGGTGGTGTCTCCTTTTTAGATAAGAATAAATCATTGAATCCCTGCCATTACCGGCTGTCACTGGTCATCATTCAGAGTCTCTACCGTTCCGCACCGTTGACTGCGGTTCTAGCTAGTGTTGTAAAGAAGGACTTCGGTAATCGAACTCGGGGGTTAGAAGGGGAGGGTTTGAATCCGAGCTTCTGAAAATGGGGATTGAAGAGGGGTTCTTTAATGTCTTAGTAAGCAAAGATAGCAGGAACTTTTATGGAAATTTCTACCTTTAACCTTTCAATCTTATTTATCATTTCTGAAGGAACCGTGCCAATCCAGACTTTGATCCCACGGCATTACTCTCCAAGGGGTAAGCCAACCTGGCTGCATGAGTGTTATTGCTAAAAAGCAAGGGAAGAGGAGTCCCAGTGCTAGCTCACTTGCCTCTTCTGCTGCATTTGGCGTCCTTTTCCTATCATTTTATTTGTTACTTGCTTCCAGCTGCCTTCAAGTGCCAATCTTACAACTCCCCGGTTCGAAAAAGCGCGTTCCTAGTCCTTGGATCAATTTTTGATCTAACCCTCCCCTTCGTTACAACATTAATTTCAGCAATACCACTACGGTCCTCAAGCACCCCTAACAAAATAATAGCTTAGGTTGCCGGGTCCTGCTATCTTTGCTCATAACGGCAGTCTTTGAATTTTAAGACGGGGACAGGGCATCTTTCGTCGTCCCGTCCCGTCTAGGGCGCTTGGCAGTCCGTCCACCGGGCCCTATCGGGGGCCCTGGAAGGTTGGGAATACTGATTCTACCTCAGACTCTCCCGTATCTTCTAAAGTCAACCACATCCTTCCAACAGAAACCACATACAAGCCCAACTAGTATTGAATACCATTTCCCATCCTTGTAAGTTCCGACTGTGCTGAAGAACCCTAGTATTTGCCTCCTCAATAACCCAAACTACTCCACGACAATTGAGTTATGCCAGGATGTGCCATCAGCTAATCTTACTCCATTATGGCATTTCGTAGCTCCGTGCCGGGCACATTGGCATGCCACAAGAACGCTACCCCCAAGGTGCAAACAGCACTAGGTTGATATATGCCCCCGCTTGAGCCTTTGTTCTGCCCTATACCGCCGCCCGCTCATGGTCTGAGGATTCGAACCGTGTACGACGCCAAAAAGTCGTCCGGCTTCGTCTGGGGTCAAGTCCACCACTATAACAGTTAGGATGGAAAGGTTTTCGTAGGTGTGTGATAGGACGCCCCAGACTTGGATGCCGCATTGTATTTGCTGTCAGCTGGGTGATGGGGCGGGATCGTACAGAGGGATCCAATTAATAACGCTACCGTCGTCCCCCATCAACCTTCCTTATTTGCTCCCTTCCTCTCCCCCCCCATTTGTCGGGAATCCTAGCGCATGTAAACAGGATGAACATGCCCATGCTAGCCCACTTCTTAATAATCTCATTTCTCTTCCGCTGAATTGACTTGTTGAAAAAGCCGACAGGAGCTTGGACCTTTTCTTGAGTCCCAAGCGTCGACATTGCGTACGCTTCGGGCTCCAAAAAGGAGAGAATACCTTGTGAGCACATTCTATTAGTGGTATAGCCTATGACGGCACTGGGCGCAGGGCGCGGAGGGGGCCGCTATATCCGGCGGTTTTTAACTGTGGGCAGGGCTCGGTGGTCATGGGTGATCACTCTGGATGCATGAAGGGATGGGTGGTTGGCCAAGTTTGTGGGCGAGGAGAGCGTACGGAGGAGTCCTAGTTGCTGGGGGGCTATTCCTGGCGCAGAAGGGGGGAAGAGATGCGTTAAATAGATGGTGAAATATTACTACTAGGTGTCAAGAAATTTTGGCCAAGAAAGCATCGGCTGCCAGTTACTTAGTGGCTTAAAACATCTGCTCAAGTATGATAAATCAAGTATGATGTGAGGAGGACGATCCCGAACAAGAACTAGATGTCCTATAAAGAGCAAGGATGGGGGGTAAACGGAAACTAGCTATCAATTGGCTCGTGCAGACGCAAAGGATGTGGAAAGAGGTGGTTGGGGGAGGTGAGTATTTACTGCGATACCACCATTTATATTATATATTGAAGGCAGTGACACTTGTAACCAAGAAGGGATTTTCAAAATACATACTTTAGCGCCCTAACCCAGCGCCACACTACTCGTTAAACCCCCAAAATACCATTATAGAAACGCCAACCCATCACATCAAAGCCTCGCAACTCCCAGCATTTTTTGGAATACAATATAAATAAAGTGAAAACCCACATACGACCAAGTCAGTGTCCATCCCCAGTCTCAAAGCTCTGCCAAGAGAGTGTATGCTTCCTCCGCCCCCTCCCGCCCGGCACCATATTCGGCGTCATAGCCGGCCTGCCTCCGCCTCGCAATGTGTCATGCGGCGACACCACTGCGCCAGTAGAAACGGTAGACACGTTCGTACTGGAGTACACCCCCCGATCCGCTGACGACAAATCCGACACGGAGGATATTGGGAGTTCTGCGAAGCCGGGTATGACACTATTGTGTTCAGAAGGAAAACTAGGGGAGGGGAGTTCTTCGGGGTATGTCGTTGAGGGGGAACTATCTAGCTCGATTGTAGTTTTGGCGATAGAGGTTGGGCGGAGGCGTTTGAGGCGGGCTAAGAAGCCTCCACGCTCGTCTATGACGGTTTTTTTTGTTAGTGGGGGTTAACGCTGGATTTTGGGTCGGGTTTGAGATACCTGTGACAGAACCGTCCTCGAGGGTGGATTCGGGAACGTTGCCGTGAGTTGGAAGGCCCCCCGCGGAATTTTCACTCTTTTGGCGGCGGCGGCGGCGGCGGTAGAGGAATATGATTAGGGCTATTATTAAGATACCGAGTACCCCGCCAATTGATATCGCGATAATGGACAATAGGGGGCTAGATGAATGGCCGGGATTTTTACCACTTAATTGCGTGGAGGAAGCTGTAGGACTTTGCTGCGCAGAGGAAGTTGTAGGAACTTCATCCGTAGAAGTAGCTGTAACAATTTGCGTAGGGGAAGCTGTAGGACTTTGCCTAGGGTAGGAAGTCGTAGTAATTATGATGGTGATGCCACGGGATGGGAGTGTGCTGATGGAAGTAGATATCGAACTAGATTGGGTGGTCTGTGTTAGTTGTGTGCCGCCAGCCGGGTTGATAACTGGAGCCGTCGACCCAGGCGGGCAACCCAACGCCGCGCAGGGGTCCACTAAACAACAGCCCTTGTACCCAATACTATCACACGTCCAGTATTGATATGGCAGTGAAGTCGGACATTCATTCACCATTTCGCTACTAGTGCTCGGATACCAGAGTCGATCTATGAACGAGATTTTGGAAGGTGAGAACGAGGTTTATAGGCCATATGCGCATGCGGTGGCATATATGTTAAAAGAGAATAAATTCCGTGAACACTTTAGAGATTATAAAAAGCTAACGAAAGGTCGAATGGTGTGGGGGAGCGGAGGGGGGTTAAGAAGTATTATAATAAAGGTAGGTGGGAAATCAAATTTTAAGTAGGAAAACCGCATCCGCGGATACGTGCACTGTTATAAAGCCCAACTATGCTGTATCGAGCTGCGGATCGCACCGTGAGCATAAATGAGGCGAGGTCGAGTTTAACTGGTCAAAATTAGGTTTGTGTAACTATGGGGAGAGTTAAGCTTGCAGCTTGACCCCACTCTCTTTGGTGGTGGAAAAAGGGTTGGGCGAACAACCTGGTCCAATGGGTTCACCATATTCGACTCTGTTTATTGGATGATTGGCCCAGGAGCCAACCAGAGCATCTCCGCCTACATTGACTATTGCAGTTTTAGGCGGGGCTCTGGTCCAAAGATGATACCGTAAGGGCACAATATATTAGAGGCATTCAGCCCCGCAGTCGAAAAAGAGTTTTCGAGTGCCAAGTTTCCAGTTGATCTGCGAGTTTTGTATGTAAAAAGGAGTTACACACGCCAAAGTTTTTTCGACTCGAAAAACCTGCATAATCGTTTTTCAACCCGGGGCTGAATGCCTCTATTAATTGTTCGTGATTTGTTCCTCCCTGGATTACCGTAAGTGATTCCTCGACACTCACCTTTGTCCGTGGTTCCGGGGACTCCGGAAGCGAATAACGAACGGCACGGCAGCCCGGAGGACCTCTACTCGAGTAGCACTAAGTTTTCTTAATGCTCATTATTTGGAGGGGGTATCATAAAGTGAAATTGTTGTATAATAATTGAGTCGCTTTACTTTTAAGTTTGTACTTAGATAATCCATAACAAGCTTGACAAAAAAGAAATTGGTTTCCACACGATGATCCATCTTTGGGTTTCCTGGGCTGGAGTGTTAAAGTCCATCGCTAACGTATTCCACGGCATAGCCCGAGCCCGTCATAACATGCAATACGCAGATTTGGGCAACACAATTGGTTGAACTTCAGTCGGAATGGTAATATAGTGGCTATCATTTGGGTGCATGGCTCGCTATGAGGGGCGCTCGCTATGTCCTGGAATACGTTACAACGGGTAGGACGGGGAGGTTTTTGTAGATGTGTGATAAGACGCTTGGAGGCGGAGCGGGATCGTACTTGGGTACAGAGGGATAGGGAAGCTTGGGTAAATACTCCAATTAATAACGTTACCGTCGTCCCCCATCAGCCTTCCTTGTTTGCTTCCTTCCTCTCCCCCCCCATTTGTCGGGAATCCCAGTGCATGTAAACAGGATGAACATATCTATGCTAGCCCACTTCTTAATAATCTCATTTCTCTTCCGCCGAATCGACTTGTTGAAAAAGCCGACAGGAGCTTGGATCTTTTCTTGAGTCCCAAGAATCGACATTGCGTACGCTTCGGGCTCCAAGAAAGAGGAGGGAATGCCTTATGAGCACATTCGGTCAGTGGTCTAGCCTATGACAGCACCGGGCGCAGGGCGCGGAGGGGGGCCGCTATATCTGGCGGTTTTTAACTGTGGGTGGGGTTCAGTGGTCATGGGTGGTCACTCTGGATGCATGAAGGATGGGTGGTTGACCAAGTTTGTGGGCGGAGAGAGCGTACGGAGGAGTCCCGGTTGCTGGGTGCTATTACTGGCGCTGAAGGGTGGGAAGAGATGCGTTAAATAGATGGTGAAATATTACCACTAGGTGTCAAGAAATTTTGGCCAAGAAAGCACCGGCTGCCAGTTGCTTAGTGGCTTAAAACATCTGCTCAAGTATGATAAATCCAGTATGATATGAGGAGGACGATCCCGAACAAGAACTAGATGCCCTATAAAGAGCAAGGATGGGGGGGTAAACGGAAACTAGCTATCAATTGGCTCGTGTAGATGCAAAGGATGTGGAAAGAGGTGGTTGGGGGAGATGAGTATTTACTGCGATACCACCATTTATATTATATATTGAAGGCAGTGACACTTGTAACCAAGAAGGGATTTTCAAAATACATACTTTAGCGCCCTAACCCAGCGCCACGCTACTCGTCAAACCCCCAAAATATCAATAGAAACGCCAACCATCACATCAAAGCCTCGCAACTCCCAGCATTTTTTGGAATACAATATAAATAAAGTGAAAACCCACATACGACCAAGTCAGTGTCCATCCCCAGTCTCAAAGCTCTGCCAAGAGAGTGTATGCTTCCTCCGCCCCCTCCCGCCCGGCACCATATTCGGCATCATAGCCGGCCTACCTCCACCTCGCAATGTGTCGTGCGGCGACACCACTGCGCCAGTAGAAACTGTAGACACGTTCGTACTGGAGTACACCCCCCGGTCCGCCGACGACAAATCCGACACGGAGGATATTGGGAGTTCTGCGAAGCCGGGTATGACACTATTGTGTTCAGAAGGAAAACTAGGGGAGGGGAGTTCTTCGGGGTGTGTCGTTGAGGGGGAACTATCCAGCTCGATTGTAGTTTTGGCGATAGAGGTTGGGCGGGGGCGTTTGAGGCGGGCTAAGAAGCCTCCACGCTCGTCTATGACGGTTTTTTATTAGTGGGGGGTTAACGCTGGATTTTGGGTCGGGTTTGAGATACCTGTGGCAGAACCGTCATCGAGGGTGGGTTCGGGAACGCTGCCGTGAGTTGGGAGGTCCCCCGCGGAATTTTCGCTCTTTCGGCGACGGCGGCGGCGGTAGAAGAATATGATTAGGACTATTATTAAGATACCGAGTACCCCGCCAATTGATATCCCGATAATGGACAATAGGGGGGCTAGATGAATGGCCGGGACCTTTACCACCTAATTGCGTGGAGGAAGCTGTAGGACTTTGCTGCGTAGAGGAAACTGTAGCATCTAATCCCGCAGTGGAAACTATAAGACTTGTCGCAGTGGAAACTGTACCGTCAGGGCCGGTAATCGTCCTAGTATTTCTCAAGGTGGTTAGAGAAGTAATAGATCTCGACGAACTAGGTTGGGCGGTCTCCGTTGGATGTGGTGTTGCGCTGGCCGGGGTGATAGGTGGAGCCGTCGAGACGAAGGACCCGTACTGCGAGTCTAGCGGGCAGCCCAACCCCGAGCAGGGGTCCACTGAACAACAGCCCGCGAACGGGGGATTAGAACACTTGTAGTAACTATATGGAGTCGGACATGGATTCGCCATTTCGCTACTAGTAGTTTTTTGGGCGGCAGAACGAAAAAGCTAACGAATGGTCGAATGGTGTGGAGGGGCGGAGGGGGGTTAAGATGTATTATACAATTGTAATAAAGGTAGGTGGGAAATCAAATTTTAATTAGGAAAACCGCATCGGCGGATACGTGCACTCCTGCAAAGCCCAACCACGCTCTAGCAAGCTGCGGTTGGCACCGTGAGCATAAATGAGACGAGGTCAAGTTTAACTAGTCAAAATTAAGTTTGTGTAACCAGATGGAGAGTTGATCTTTGCAGTTTGGCCCCACTCTTTGTCGTGGTGGAAAAAAGGTTGGGCGAACAAGTTGGTACAATGGGTTCACGATACGGTATTCGACTCTTTTGATTGGATGATTAGTCCAGGAGCCAATCAGAGAAGCTCCACCTACGGTACTCGTAATTTTCTGACGTTTGTAAACACGACTGCTATTGCATATGGGCAAAAAATTGCCCGGAGCCTCAAGATTGTGGTGGTATGCAATATCAGTCTTGTTTACAAACGTCAGAAAATTACGAGTACATTGACCGTTGCAGTTTTAGGCGGGGCTCTGGTCGAATGAAAGATGAGACCGTAAGGGCACAATTGTGACAAATAATTTTGTGGGTATGACATTGAATTCCGAAGGTTCCTCCCTGGACCGTAAGTGATTCCTCGCCACTCACCTTTGTCCGTGGTTCCGGAGACTCCGGAAGCGAATAACGGCACGGCAGGCGGGAGGACCTCTACTCGAGTAGCATTAATGCTAATTCTTTAGAGGGGGTATCACAGAGTGAAATTGTTATATAATAATTGAGTTGCTTTGCTTTTAAGATTGTACCGTACTTAGATAACCCATAAGAAGCTTGAAAAAAAAAAAGGAATTGGTTTCCACATGATGATCCATCTTTAGGTTTCCCGGGCTGGAGTGTTAAAGTCCATCGCCAAAGTATTCCACGGCATAGCCCGTGCCCGTCATAACCTGCCATATGCAGATTTGGGCAACACAATTGGTTGAGCTTCAGTCGGAATTGTAATAGTGGCTATCATTTGGGCTATCATTTGGGTGCATGGCTCGCTATGAGAGGTGCTCGCTATGTCCTAGAATACGCTACAACGGTTAGGACGGTGAGGTTTTTGTAGGTGTATGATAAGACGCTTGGAGGCGGAGCGGGATCGTACAGATGGATAAGAAGGCTAGGATAAATACTCTAATTACGTGTAGCAACTCTACCGTCACCCTCAATCAGCCTACCTTGTTTGCTTCTTTCCCCCCCATTTATGGGGAATCCCAACGCATGTGGAAAGGATGAACAGACCCCATACCAGCCCACTTCTTAATAATCTCATTTCTCTTCCGCTGAATCGACTTGTTGAAAAAGCCGACAGGAGCCTGAATCTTTTCTTGAGCCCCAAGGGTCGATGAGCATATTCGATTAGTGATCTATCATATGACGGCACTGGCGATCGAGGCCGTTTAGTAACTAGACAGAGGCCAAAACACGCCAAAATTGCAGGTTTTTGAGCCATTATATATCCACAGATATCTTGAAGCTCAGCTTCAGAAAAAAGATGGAAAAAATATAGCATATCTCAAGTATGATATAATACAATATTTATTTCAAATTTTTTTATCTATTGCTTATACAGAGCAGTGGGCATATGAACTGTGTAAGGTGTGTTGCAATGTATCTTTCTTGCAATGTATCTTTCCCATACAAAAACTCTGGTCTTGGCAGGTATTAAATACCTGCGGGAAAGGACATTCCACTCCTCACTACTCTAGGAGAATTGAAGAAAAAATCCCACACTTTTTTTTTGTGGGTGCTATTGTAGCAAATTACTTTTAAAATTTTTTCTATGCTGTTTCCTTCTATAGTGGTTGGATAATGGTAGCTCGAAAACCTGCAATATTGGTGCGTTTTGGCCTCTGTATTCTACTTCTATTCTCATCGTGTATTCGGAATCTGGTTCCTACAAAAGTGCCGGAAGATGCGTCAGAGTTATGAGAAATATCGAAGATATGATAGTCTAATACAAAAAGGACAATGTAGCCGATAGTATTGGACAAAATGAACCACCACCCGGCATTTTCACCACTACCTAAAGAACTTTCTCAAATTTAAATATTAATATCTACTATGTATTCTATTCTGAACTTACAGCTCCTGGGCAAAAGTGTTCATGAAAATGTATGTTTTTGATTTTTTTTCTCCTGGCTTTAACGATGGTGGGGTGTAACTATCCTCTTCCCTTCGGGCGATACTTGCAGCAGGTAACCTCCACTTTTATAGTGATCGCACTATCTTTGATACGCACGAGTAATAACCGCTGAGTATACAGACTCCGGTTTCGTACAGTATATCGCTAAGCTCGTGAGAAACACTATAGTCTCGACCCGATATTGTAAGATGTAGAGATAAAAGTATATTGTAGGAAAATAACTTAGATGATTGCGTAAAGAACTCTAAACCAAGAGGCCTTTTTTTTTTTTTTTTTTTTATATCATGCGTTCATTGTTTTAAGGTACAAAAAGCTTCATGTAGCGGTGGCTATGGAAAAAACAAAACCTATAAAGCAAAAACATATAACAAAAGAAACCATTTCCCGCGCCTTGATAGTACTAAGTAGTGAAGCCATAAACTGTCGGCCTCGTCTGTCAAAAACATAAAAATATAGGAAAAATCCAACATACTTCGCGCTTCGTAAACTTTACAAAGGAAATGTTACAAACGCAACATGCAGGTCGTGGGGTGGGGGGCGATGGGGGAGGAATTATGCTGTGCGGGGGGGTGGTGGGAGCGGTTATTCTTCGAGGGGGGAGGGGTCACCGGGGGGGAACCCGGTGCGGGTGTTTAGGATGAAGCGCCGGAGGGCTGAGAGGGAGGGAGGGTGGTTCCAAATTGGGCTCTCGGGCGAGAGGCTTTCGACCGCACTTAGGTGGCAGTGTCTGGCTTCAGCTCTGGCCGGGCAACGTAGGATGGCGTGTTCGAAGGTTTCTGGGGCTTCTTGACACCGGGGGCAGGTGGGCGGGCGGTCTGGGTCGTCGCGCCAGGTAGGGTGGGCCAGCAGGTAGCTTTTGCCAGCGCGCATTTGGTGTATGCGGCTGGCGGTGAATTTGTCGAGCCCCATGAACGGATGGGGGGTCGTAGAGGCGGAATACGCGTAGTAGGGGGGCGCCGGGAGAGATTCTTCCCAGTCTTGGAGTAAGAGTTTCTGAGATCTCTCTTTGAGAGTGGCGTAGGTCCGTGCCATGAGGGTCGGGGGTGGGATGTCTTCTGTCTGGGGGAGGGTGGCTCCCCCGATCTGGGGGAAACGAGGGAAGCCGTGACCGAGGGGAAAGGCTAAATGTGCGAGTTCGTCGATGGGGAGATGTCTCCTCATGGGGGGGGAGGGGACCGGGGTTTTCCAGTTAAGGGGGAGATAAACGGATGAGAGGCCGACAGTCATTGGCCGGCAGGTGTCGGGGGCCCTGAAACTAGATAGGGAGGGAAAGGTGGGCGGGAGACGGGCTGCCGCGGGGTTGAGTGTAGGGGGTGAGCAGCAGAGCCTGAGAGCCGCGGTGCGTCTCTTATGCCTGCAGTAAGGACCAATGGGGGGGAGGCATGCCTTCCTGGCCAGTACCGGGATGGGGGTGGCGAAAAAACAGTTGGTGGTCCATCTTTGGACCCTGTGCCAGAAGGAGCTCATGCGGGTGGTAGAGTGGGCATTCGGGACGAAGAGGTCTGCGCCGTATGTGAGGATTGGGAGGACGAGTCCCATGGCGAGCCGGTGTGAGAGGAAAGGGCGGACTCCCGCTCCCGGGGAGGTGACTCTTAGGAAGGAAAAAACAGCGTTGGCCAGAGCCAAGCGTCTCTCAAAGTGATTGGTGGTGGTGAGGGCGGGGGAGAACCAGTAACCGAGCCACCTTACCTCCTCGGGGGGGCGGAAGATCTGGTCATTGAGGGTGACGGGGTGGTTGGATTTGAGGGAGCCTCTTTGGCTTGGGGTACGCCAATGGATGAGTTCTGTTTTTGGGATGGAGAAGGACACACCCAAGGCTTCGGCGCGTCGGGATAGGGATGTGAAAAGACTTTGTAGCCGGCGCACATTGGACCGGTAGGAGGGGGAGGAGACTGTGAGCGAAAGGTCGTCGACGTAGGAAAGCATAAGGCCTCCCTTGATATCGGCATGGAGGGGTGCCACGTATATGAGGAACAGTAGAGGAGAAATTGGGGAGCCTTGAGGGGTTCCAACTGTGACTGGGGAGGGGGTCCTGGGGGAGCCTTGGTAAACTAGTGTGCACTTCCGTTCTGACAGGAAGGAGGAGACCCAGTCGACCATGTATTTGGGGGTGTTTTTGTCCAAGAGACGCTTGCGGAGGGTGAGGGCATCGACGTTATCGAAGCCAGCCTTGATGTCGAGGAAGAGGGAGGATACCTTGCGGTGGGTGCGTTGAAGGGTTTTGACTTCGTGGACCAGGGTGGTGCAGGCATCGAAGGTGCCTAAGCCTGGCACGGACCCACATTGGTTGGGGTGAAGTAGGCCAGATGACGTGGCCAACGAAAAGAGCCGGGCCGCCATGATCCTTTCCAGGATCTTGGAAACGGTTTTTAGTAGAACTATGATGCGGAAGGATGCTGGGGAGTCGTAGGAGGCTTTGCCTGGTTTGTCCAAGATGACGCCATTGGCCACTTTCAGCGAGGGAGAGTGGTAGCCATACGTCAGAAGGGGGTTTAGGAGATCTAGAAGGATGTCAGGGTAGTACTTGTGGATGTGTTTCCAAACGGAGTATCACAAACGGTGACTAGTGAAGGAATTGGTTTCACACTATTCACGGTTATGAATAGTAGGTTTGTATTTCCTCTTACATGACTCGCACTTGCGAGCCATAGTTATTATTATTATATGTTTATGTTATGCGCGTGACCACACTTGGTGGTCACCTGATATGTATTTTGCACATGACTCATAGTTATGAGTCATGAGTCTCGCGCATCTGACCCCTTTGGGCACATGACTAGTTAGGAGCGCGATGATTGGTTTTATGTATTGCGCAGTTGACTCATAGAAGTCAGCTGATGGATTTCACACTATGACTCGCTTAGAGTCATAGGGGCGTGTGACTTAGAGGTATGAGTCACCAGGGTTAGGTATGTGAGGAGGCGCCGATATAAAAGGCGAGGCTTGGGACCTGTAGTTAGCTCCTCACGCAGTCATCTAAGTACTTTCCTATCTACTATCTTGAATGATATTCTTTACATCCCTCTTTATGATCGACATAGTATGAGAGCAGCGTTGTCAGTATACAACGTAGGAACGGCCTAAGAATGTTCTCATTTACTAAATGGATTGATCGTCACCTATTGCACTATACCTCACGGACTTGGAATGTTACATTTGACTGCGTCTCCCTTTTCAATACTTGACGATCACCAAAGGGACCTGGACAGGGAAAACCCTCAGGACTACAAACCCTTTCAAGGGGAGTACCTGAGCGGGGGAGAGGACCCTATGGTGTGGGTCCTAGGAAAGGAGCCCTGTATGGGGGGGCTATGAAGAAACTGGAAACCGGACGAACAACACGATCGGACATCAAAGGACAAGGACTGGAACCCTTTACTGGGACATCGAGTCAAAATTCAAAGAAAAAGTATAACATCTGGCGAAAGATCTACGAACGATATACAAAACGAACGACAAAAACGGCCAGACAAGAAGACAGAAACCGACCCCAAAATCGAATTTTTTTTCTGATACACTGCACCCTATAGGGGGGAGAAGGGGGCTCGGAGGATCGCTCTGTGGGACCAGAGCTGGGGAGAAATGAGCTAGTAAGGGGGTCAGAGGGCCTGAGGAAAGAAGGCACACCCCTTACAAGATTGAATGAGAACGATATCGACAAAGCGAACAAGAGAGAAGCGCAGACGAATGAAGTACGAATGAACCTATCAACAACAAGGTTCAATGAGAACGATATCGACAAGCGAACGAGAGAGAAGCGAAGACGAATGAAGTACGAATGAACCTATCAACAGCAAGGTTCAATGAGAACGATATCGACAAGCGAACGAGAGAGAAGCGAAGACGAATGAAGTACGAATGAACCTATCAACAGCAAGGTTCAATGAGAACGATATCGACAAGCGAACGAGAGAGAAGCGAAGACGAATGAAGTACGAATGAACCTATCAACAACAAGGTTCAATGAGAACGATATCGACAAGCGAACGAGAGAGAAGCGAAGACGAATGAAGTACGAATAAACCTACCAACAGCAAGGTTCAACGAAAACAATATCGACAAGCGAATGAGAATGAAGCGAAGACGAACAAAGAACGATTTTACTCCTAGAGATCTACTTCCAAGTTAAAACGGAAAGATCTCACCCCTACTTGAGAAGTTAAAATTCAGG
>NESQ01000373.1:0-89623 GCA_003070745.1 Tuber borchii | reverse complement strand
GTTCCTCAGACATTACTTGTTCGAACAATTTCTCGGGAAATATGAAAGCCTGGCGAATCTACATGACAATTGGAAATGTTCTATCGAGTACACAGAACAAACCCTCGAAACATGCAACCGTTCTTTTGGCGCGTTTGCCCGTCCCCCCAAAGATGCTGGGCGTAGCAGCAAGAGATGCACGGCAAAGGCAGGTCAACAATGAGATTCTTTGTGATTTGATGGAAGCGATCTTTGCGCCAATTGTTGAACTAGGGAACTCTGGACTTGAGGTTTAATGCGCCGATAGAAAGGTCTGATTGTGTTTCTTACGCCTCTCAGCGTGGATTGCGGATTACTTGGAAAATGTAACATTGCACGAAATTCAACAATATCAGTGCGCTGTCTATGACGTTCAACCGGAACAGCCAGGGTCTCATTTGAGACGTTCTGCAGCCAGACGACATTATAGGAAATCCCAACATCTCTTCAACAAATACTGTGAAAACGACCAGCAGGCCAAGCAACAACTAACAGATTGTGGTTTCAAATTGCTTCCTAGCGTCTTTTGGGGGCTTCCGAACGTTCAGTAATCCAACCTGCCCAAACCAGATATTCTCCATATCGTGTAGCTGGGAATATTCGAAACAGACCTTATGAAATGGGTTATCAGATTTCTAAAGAAATACAAACGGCCACAAGCATTCGTTGCTATCTGGAAGAGTTTAGATGTTTATCCTGACTATTCCGCGCTGAACAAAGAGTACAGTCGGATCTCTCAATGGACCGGAAAAGAGATGAAGACTCTGGTTAAAGTGATACTACCATGTTTTGCAGCCTCCCTACGTCGTCCGAGTGCCGCAGAACATCCCATATTCACCAAAGCTCTAACCTGTGTCCGGTCCATTGTCGACTTTACTCTAATGTCACAATATACAAGTCATACCGATGAGACCATTCAATACCGCGAACAGTTCCTTAAGGTCTTTCATAACACAAAGTCATTTTTAAGGAGTACCGAAAGGATAAGTCCACTGCCAGGAAAGTGAAAGAGGTCACAGCCACAATTCGAGGTTAGCATAGTGAAGTACTGAATCAACACCGCTTTTTGGGAGCTACATTTGCCAAAAGACGTCGCATTGCGGATGAGCAACGTCCCGATTTAGATGGAATTAATGCAGATATATATGATAAGGATGTAGACTTTAACTTTATTAAGATACATCTTTTGAGTCACTTCGGGACCATATACGGCGCTTTGGGAACATTCAAATGTATTCTTCCGAGTTGGGTAAAACAAGTCACAAAACAATGATCAAGGAGGGCTATCAGCGGTCAAATTAAAACGATGCAAGCCAACAAATACTATGATCATAATCTAGACTTGACAGCTTCAAAATTCATGAAATGAATATCCAAGCGGATCTATCGCGTCCGATTCGAGACCAAGTAGGTAACAAACAGCACAAACAGCAAGTCGGTTCACTAACTAAACAACCAATTGGTTTCACATCAACCGTGGAAACCATTTCCCAGCTCTACAAGAGTTTGAGAAATTTTCCGGACCTTTTAATCGATTATTATCGACAGAAGTCATCTGTGAGCCAACATTTTGATCTGGATTCGGTTAAACAGTTTCCTGTTGAGATATGTCGGCTTTTATGTGTCCCGGTAGAGAACTTTCAGGATGAGAGAGATCTCACTTGGCACCTTCTTCGGTGTACCGGAACCCAGCGTTGGAGGTCAACAGGGCAGAGCAGGAATGATTGGGTATAGGTAGATTCGGGTAATAGATGTATATATGGAGCACTAAAAGGCTGTTATCCGGCCCGCTTGGTTTCAATAATGAAAGTTCGAGACCCAAGAACGGGTTTAGTAGATAGACTGGTATTAGTAGATAGACTATATGTTGAGAACTCGGGGAAGCTCAGCGATATCACGGGACTTGTTACCGTTACTTTGGGGACGGCGAAAATCACAAATGGAACAACCGAGATAGTCATTAGTATCAAACGGATCATGGGCATGGCGCATTTTGTGCCCGAGACTAGTGGTACGGATAACAACCTCTCGTATGTAAATAGTAGGATTGATTTAGAAACATTTAATAGAATTTATTGAAAACTTTACAGTAGAAAGAAAGAAACAAAAAATAGTATGAAGAGGACGCGTAGTGGTGTATTTTGAGCAACCTAAGGATATCGAGGGTGAACTAACCGTGGCGACAAATAGGAGTGGTAGAGAAAGGCAAAGCGAATCATCAATGTCAGGAGAAGGACGAGAGGAGGCCCAAAGATACGGGCTTCAGTGAAATAAAACAGATTTGGCATGGATACTTTGGAAACAGAAGGGTGTGTGGGGCCTGTACAGGGGTAGAGAGTAGATGATATGACCTGAAGAACGTCCCCCAGGGGACGAAATCCATAACTGAGGAATCAAGGGACGAGAGAGTGAGCAAAGTGCGATATGGGACGCTGAGAGAGACGAGAATGTTCCGGACGCGTACCAGGGCTAGAGAGTGCATGTTATGACCTGAAGAACGTCCCCAGGGGGACGAATTCCATAACGGAGAAATCAAGGGGAAGGGAGACCGCTAAGGGCGTGATGGGGCGCTGAGATAGGCAAGGTTGTTCCGGACGCGCACAGGTTCAAAGCAGATGCACAACAGCCAAAATGGGCTGGATGGAAATGCAAAAAAAAAACAGGGGTCAGTTAAGCGAGATCTCCTCGCTGGTGGACCAAGCTAGGGGCCACTTGCAAAAGAGGACGATAAATGGTGCCGAAGCCATGTATGGGGCTTTCAGAAGGCCTGATATGTCTTTAGGAAAGGCGGTAAATGAATTAGGGACAGGAGGGACAGGGGGAGGTAGTATTACTAGCAGAAACAGGGAGATACGTAGGTAATACATGAGGGAAAATCTTTTTTGCTGATGAAGTTTTCGTACAGGTGTCCAATCCTCCCATTGGTCGGAGATCTCTAGCAGCATCGCTACTCCCCTATGTTATGGGGGTAGCGTAATGGAAGAGCATTATTACGCTATGGCCATAATCGCTAGATAGGTGTTTGGAGAATATCATCTAGGGAGACGAATGTGTTTAAGATAAAAGTAATCCTGCGATAAGAATTTTTAAAGTAGTAACGTGTATATATTGTTAAGGTCTCTTCTCCGTTGCTTGTCGTTTGTATAAGCTGTGAAGACACCTCGATATTTATATTCCATGTCTGGGTGTTCGCGGGCTACATAATCTTTCTATATAACTAAGTACCTCTTACCCTTTTCACCGATTTCAACCGAAGTGGGAACCCCTTCTGACCCTGAAAACCTCTGCACCCATACGCGACTTGTAGACACGTGAGAACTTTTATTCTACGATGGTGTAGACACCTCTCGTAGTGTTTGTACGATCTTTTATCCGAAGCGAATCAAGTTACGAATAATCACCCACGTTTGTCAACGCAGAGAGACTACCCGCTGAACCGAAGATGGCCAGTCTTCTTGTGTCAGCTCCGTCGGAAACCAGACTGCATATGCCTCTTGTGGTTTCGTCTACCGGCATTATACGACTCTTGACTATGAATCGAACCAATGGTTAAGAACATAGTTATCGGTCTTATGCTGACAGGGCCTTTGGGGGTTCCCCGACCCCCTTCCTGGGTATAGACTATCCTTCTAGTACTGGGCGACTTTCTAGACTGAAGTGTCTAACTTTCACGCAGTTTTCGTCCCGTTACTTATTGACCGCTCTTCGATTGAATATCTTCGAGGGCTTGTAACTTTATGCGACGTCGTCCGATCCGGGTGCTTCCACTTGCATAAGGTAGAGGTTTGTTTGTTTATTTGTTATCTCACTTTTATATTTGTTTGCTAAGCCGGCAGCTATCTAGGTACAAAGTCGCTTCCAGCTCGTCGCCGATGTAGACAAAATACCTCCAACTACAGTCCATCCCCTATCCCCCTCGCTAAAACCATCTGACCCTGCCCGACTAATCTAAACTACTTTGAATAGAGGTAGAAAGCGAAAGCCCGGTACTACTGGTAAAAACTACGAGAGAAACAAAGGCCTGAAAACATCGAACCAAAAACCTCCACAGACGTCAACCCCAAAGAAAAGCCCCAAAGCGACAGTGAGAAATCTATGAACCAAACAAAGACAACTTCAAGCCCGTCTAGAAATCCCAACCCCATTGACAAAAGGGCGGATAAACCAACCTACTTCAGCATACACAAGGGCCATAGTGACCGGGGCATGAAGCCCAGCTGTAAGAGTCGAGGCGAGAACCAGAGGGAGATCCATATAACTAAGCCAGCGCGGCGGAGACGTGTGGCGCCAGGGGCGAGACCCGGTGGTCACCGGAACCCGGACCAGAAAGGGTGCATAACCCCTCCCCCTAAGGGGCGGAGTCAGTGGCGGAAGGCTGAAATCCCCTAGGAACAAGACAAAGTCAAGACCATCATAAGGGCACAGAGCCGAGAGAGGAGAGCAGTAGGGTGCCAGCCAAAGAACGTGGTGTAGCTGTAACCGAGCAGCGGGACGAGACCGGGCGGCAAGGAAGGAGGGGTAGACCCGACACCGAGAAGTACGAGGCAAAGGACCACCAAGGGATCACAGTTTTTCGACAAAACGACCGTACCGACCGTAGCGCTCAGGAGATAGTGCAATACCAGAGAGCAGAGCCACCGGGGCCACTACTTCACCAATAACCCAAAGCTGCGCTATGCCTAAGACGAGGCGAAGGGGTTGCCGACCGTGCAAATGCTAAGCGAGGGCAACAAAGCAAGTACGGAGAAAGAGGGGGGAGAGCATGAAACCCCTAGACAAAGGCACCCAAACACCTAAGCCATCAGAAAGGAATCAGAGGGAGAAGCGAGAGGACAGGAGCATCACCCTCCTAGGCAGCGAGGCCATCAGAAGAGGGGAGAGGGACACCAAAACCCACAATGATTTCTCATGGTGTTGAGATTTCAATCGCCGGAGGTGTAGAGGAGATGGTTCGTGTTGCATAAGGTAGACGTTTTTTCTTTTTTTTTTTTTTTTTCTTTTTTTTTTTTATCTCCAGTTTATATTTGTTTGCTAAGCCGTCAGCTAACTAGGTACAAAGTCACTTCAGCTCATCGCTATGTAGACAAAAAACCTCCAACTACAGTCCATCCTCCATCCCCCTCGCTAAAACCATCTGACCCTGCCCGACCAACCTAAACTACTTTGAATAGAGGTAGAAAGCGAAGGCCCGGTACTACTGGTAAAAACTACGAGAGAAACAAAAGCCTGAAAACATCGAACCAAAAACCTCCACAGAGGTCAACCCCAAAGAAAAGCCCCAAGACGACAGTGAGAAACCTATGAACCAAACAAAGAAAACTTCAAGCCCGTCTAGAAATCCCAACCCGTTGACAAAAAAGGCGGATGAACCAACCCACTCTAGTATCCACAAGGGCCGTAATGACCGGGGCACGAAGCCCAGCCGGCGAGTCGAGGTGAGGACCAGAGGGAGATCCATATAACTAAGCCAGCGCGGCGGAGACGTGTGGCGTCCGGAGCGAGACCCGGTGGCCACCGGAACCCGGACAAGAAAGGTTGCATAGCCTTGCCCCCTGAGGGGAAAGGGCCAGAGGCTGAAGGCTGAAATCCCCTAGGAACAAGACAAAGTCAAGACCATCATAAGGGCACAGAGCCAGGAGAGAAGAGCAGTAGGGTGCCAGCCAAAGATCGTGGTATAGCTGTAACCGAGCAACAGGACGAGACCGGGCGGCGGAGAAGGAGGGGTAGACCCAACACCGAGAAGTACGAGGCAGAGGACCACCAAGGGATCACAGTTTTTCGACAATGCGACCGTAAAGACCGTAGCGCTCAGGAGATAGTGCAATACCAGAGAGCAGAGCCACCAGGGCCACTACTTCACCGATAACCCGAAGCTGCGCTATGCCTAAGACGAGGCGAGGGGGTTGCCGACCGTGCAAATGCTAAGCGAGGGCAGCAAAACAAGTGCGGAGAAAGAGGGGGAAGAGCATGAATCCCCATAGACGAAGGCACCCAAATACCTAAGCCATCAGAAGGGAATCAGAGGGAGGAAGGAGGTGGCGGAGCGTCACCCTCCTAGGCAACAAAGGCCATCAGAAGAGGGGAGAGGGACACCAAAACCCACGATGATTTCTCATGGTGTTGAGATTTCAATCGCCGGAGGTGTAGAGAAGATGGTTCGTGTTGCATAAGGTAGAGGTTCTTTTTTTTTTTTCTTTTTTTTTTTTTTTTTTTTTTTATCTCCCGTTTATATTTGTTTGCTAAGCCGGCAGCTAACTAGGTACATAGTCACTCCAGCTAATCGCTATGTAGACAAAAAACCTCCAACTACAGTCCATCCTCCATCCCCCTCGCTAAAACCATCTGACCCTGCCCGACCAACCTAAACTACTTTGAATAGAGGTAGAAAGCGAAAGCCCGGTACTACTGGTAAAAACTACGAGAGAAACAAAGGCCTGAAAACATCGAACCAAAAACCTCCACAGACGTCAACCCCAAAGAAAAGCCCCAAGACGACAGTGAGAAACCTATGAACCAAACAAAAAAAACTTCAAGCCCGTCTAGAAATCCCAACCCGTTGACAAAAAGGGCGGATGAACCAACCCACTCTAGCATCCACAAGGGCCGTAATGACCGGGGCACGAAGCCCAGCCGGAGAGTCGAGGCGAGGACCAGAGGGAGATCCATATATCTAAGCCAGCACGGCGGAGACGTGTGGCGTCCGGAGCGAGACCCGGTGGCCACCAGAACCCGGACCAGAAAGGTTGCATAGCCTTGCCCCCCTGAGAGGGAAGGGCCAGAGGCGGAAGGCTGAAATCCCCTAGGAACAAGACAAAGTCAAGACCATCATAAGGGCACAGAGCCAGGAGAGAAGAGCAGTAGGGTGCCAGCCAAAGATCGTGGTGTAGCTGTAACCGAGCAACGGGATGAGACCAGGCGGTGGAGAAGGAGGGGTAGACCCAACACCGAGAAGTACGAGGCAAAGGACCACCAAGGGATCACAGTTTTTCGACAAAGTGACCGTACCGACCGTAGCGCTCAGGAGATAGTGCAATACCAGAGAGCAGAGCCACCGGGGCCACTACTTCACCGATAACCCGAAGCTGCGCTATGCCTAAGACGAGGCGAAGGGGTTGCCGACCGTGCAAATGCTAAGCGAGGGCAGCAAAACAAGTGCGGAGAAAGAGGGCGTAGAGCATGAAACCCCATAGACGAAGGCACCCAAATACCTAAGCCATCAGAAGGGAATCAGAGGGAGGAAGGGGGTGGCGGAGCGTCACCCTCCTAGGCAACAAAGGCCATCAGAAGAGGGGAGAGGGACACCAAAACCCACGATGATTTCTCATGGTGTTGAGATTTCAATCGCCGGAGGTGTAGAGGAGATGGTTCGTGTTGCATAAGGTAGAGGAAGACCTCCTCTCATATATCCTGCGAACAGGAACTGGTCGGACGGACGGCCGCGACGTATTTGGTGTCACAAGATGGGTCATCTTGTCTGTGGGTTTTGGTGAAGGGACACAACTCCCGCGACGACCGGTGTTGACCTAGTGGTCCAACGTCGGGGCCGGAGGGGGGTGAGTTTTCTTTTTCCAAAGGAGATTTTTGCGCCAGGTAGGGTAACTTGTCCCCAATAATGTACCGGGGAGCCCTGTGCCTAACACCCTACCTCCTTCTCAACTCCTTATTCCACGCAATACTCCTATACCTATTCCACAAGGCACCAGGACCACGAGGTGGGCCATTTGCAATGGATGACACCTCCCGTCTCTGACTCTCATATCCACCCCTGCCCATATAACTCGGGCCCCCATAACTGTAACCTCCTCCTCTTCCTCTACTTCTAGGCTCACTCGGAGGCCTTTCTCCTATCCCTGACACTACCATCTACCCACCTTCAGCGGCAGGACCCGACGGCACACCAATTTTCTCCCTCCCTCCAACCTCAATCACTCTATCCTTTATCAGGAAAATGTTTTTCCACGGTCCAGGGTCATCCTGAACACCCCTGAACCACCTGTGGGGTTTTTGGTCCCCATGATCCTTCCTGGTCCGCGCTAATCCACCCTGGTCCACTTCGCATAACCGAGGAGTGCGAAAGCGGACCAGCCCGGACCAGCCCGGACCAGGGAGCATCAGGGGGACCATAACCCCCCCTGGTGGACTAGGACATGTTTTTATATTTTCCTAATATTCTCTTCCTCATCTTCCATCCTTCTCCTCTTACCACTCTCTACCTCCATCACCACTGGCAAGCGAACAATAGTCGCACCCACCGGTTCCTCCTCACTCCTCACACTCTCAGCCTCAACAGATTCAGCAACCTCAGCCACCTGCTTCAACACAGCCACCTCTTGCCGCTGCTCCACAGGCCATTGTGGCGCATCCTCCTCAGCCACCTTCCATCAGCAAAAAAAAAATCTGTCTTTTGTGCTCCACGGTGAGCCATGTCATTGAGTTTTACGTTTTGGCTAATCGCGAATGACCCCAGTTAATCATGATGCTTCTGATTGTGTCCCCTAATAATCAGATACAAATCTTAATTTTAGCAAAATATGAGCTATTTTTATCAATATCTCATAGACATTTTACATTACAAAGTTGTATATTATGAACTCAAATTTCTCAACTTCAGTATGTAAAAAGTCTGTGAGTTCTTAATAAAGATTGCTCACTGGCATATTTTGCAGAAAACAGAATTAATATCATCTCCTTTAGTTAAACTAACGGGATTTTTAATATCGCGATCATTGGACTCACGATGTGCCAAAACGTAAAACTCAATGACATGAGGCACAGGGGGCAGGCTGTTTTTTTGCTGATGTCTCTTTTCTCTCCTTAACCTTTTTACCCTTCGCCTCCAATACCAGCTTATGATTCTTCCTTGAAAGCATCAAAATATGATGCCAAAGACCACCTATCTCTTTCTCCATCAATATCATCTTCTCAATCAACTCCCCTATCACCAAACCCGTTCTAACTACCTTAGTAGCCGGAAAAGAAGTAGAACCTCGCTTAGCCATCTGTTCCTAATAAATAGTACTATGGGAAGATGAGAGACTTAAAATAGTAGATGAAAGAGATAAAATATCTCTTTAAAACAATAAAGACTTAGAGGATTACTCCTGAAAGAATAAAGACTTAAGGCTATCGTGAGATAAAAATCAAGGAGGATGGTTGGCTGAATCCCAAAATGTGACTAGCCACTCGGAGTTGAAATTTCAATCGCTGGGGTTGCTCGCCTCACTTACCCTTAACCCCCTGTACTCACGCGGCCGGATTTAAGTCAGACGGCCCTCTTTTGGACTAGCACATATCAAGCTAAAACTAACTATTCACAGTAAACACTTGCCAAACTCGCTATGCAGCTAAGGCTGCTATTCCCCCAAGTTTGACGAGTTAATACTGTATGTGGTTAGTTTTCACTTGATATGCGCTAGTCAAAACGAGGGCCGTATGATATCAATCTGGCCGCGTGAGTACGGTAGAAAGGGTTCTCCACTCACAATTTATACTCTCAAGGATACAGTCACAACCGGGGGCATGGCGAAACTGGGCGGATGGCGAACAGGGGTACTTCATGGCCAAAAATGAATTCGCTAAGGTTAGGGTTACAAAAAAATTACTAACAATTACCGGTATCCGATTACGACAGAGATAGTGATACGTCGTTAGCCTTGTGAGATTATGGCCTCTCTAACTAACTTATGGAGTTTAATAACAATCATGGTGTATAGCTACGATACAGTATAATACTTTTAAAAACTTGGATAGATAGAAGAGAAATGTGCTAACTTAGGACGTTGGAATTTCACTTTTTAGCTACGTGAGGTGAAGACCGTAGTTGAGACAAAAAAAAAGGAATATATTACAGAAGGCGCCTTAACTTACTAGGTGAGGCAACTCTAACGTCATAAGTTAGTACATTTCTCTTCTATTTGAGTTTTTTATGGTTACTTTGTGGTATCACTCCTCCGCCTCCGCCTCCTCCTCCTCCTCCTCCTGGTGTTTTTCTCCAGGTTTTTGTATGTATTTGAATGTGCTTTCTTGGAGGCGGTTTGTTTGGTTGTGCTATGTATGATGAGAATCCTGGCTATAGTCACCGCTGTGTGACCTTCCAGTGATGGTGGTTGGGGTCGGGGTGGTGTGGTGGTTTGGGTATTTGGTATGTGTGTGTGGGTTTTGAGTAGGGGGTGTTTTGAGTAGGGGGTTTGAGCTAAGGGTAGTGGTATCATAGCTATTCTAGAGGAAGTGTCGGAAAGTTGGGTGGGTCTGGCGTGAATATTCCCGAGGCTGTTATCGTGGTCTGTGAAAGTTTCTGTGGTTCCAAAGGTGGCTGGTATGCCTGCTATTTGCGGGAAATTCTGGATTCTAGGCTTGTGGAAAGGATGGAGAGTGAATTGGTAGAGGTATTAGGTAGTAGGACTTTCGTTCTCGGTTGTGGGCGTTATTTGCTGGTGGTGGTTGGATGGTTTTTTCTTGGTGTTTTTGGCATCGTTGATTGAAGCCTGGAAGCTGTGGTTTTGGGATCCAGATTCTTTCTTTGTGCTGTGTCATATGTGGAGTAATTATTCTTGTGATCCTGTTGAAGGTAGTTAGAGTGGAGGAAGTGATTGGCGACGAGGGTTTTAGCCAGCAGAGTGGGGCGGCTCAAGTGAAGACATGGAATTTGTATTAAGCGGTGAAGGAGTTCATGATTGATTGAGTTGGGTGTGTAGAAAGGAGAGTTAAGAGGGGAGTGAAGAACAGGGAGAAAGAGCAAGGCGGGGAAAGAGACAAGAAGGAAGGAAAAATGAATAGGGGAAATTTTTTCCATGGCTTGCGTGTCCCTCTGCGGAGGTGTATCGTACGCGTACCACTGCGGCCTCAGAGTGCCGGCGGTGATATTTCCAACAGCTCCAGGAGCTATGCCTCAGAGTGATTCTTGGTGATCGAGGTAGTGATCGTGGTGTTAGGTGCAACCGGCTTGCTTGCTGTTAGAGTTGCTGTGGTCGCTACGAGCTTAGAGTGGAGTGTACGTAATCACTCCCTCGTCGTTGTCATCGCAATTTCATTTGTCTTGTAAGTTTGCTTCTCTAGGATACTTGTAGGGTTTAATGTTCTTTAACTTCTCTTCTCTTCCACAACATCAGGAGCGCCGCGCTTTCCCGCTCTGCCGACCATATGGGATTCTCCTGAAAACCTGCGGTATCTTGAGTTCTACCACTCCCCGGCCTTCAGCTTCTGTTATTCTAATCATCGTGCTGTTTAGATAGGGCACAATCTCGATGAGCTGCTCTTATCATGGAACATGTTCCTGCTGATAACATGTTTCCTATCACCACATTTGTGCTCCTAGGAATCAAAGCAAAAAAGGATCAAAGCACACTCCGGTACTCTCCAGTCACTTTCAATTATTGAGAAAAGGGTCCGGATAATATCAATTTCCGTGGTCACATCATCCCCCATCACTCGTATAAAGTAAGTCTCAATCCCCTCACCCCCCCCCCCCCCCCAGCAAAAGCCCTAAACCCCAAATATATTTGGAACGATCCTACTCACCGCAATTCCCTTTTCCCGGATCATGGCCCCCCATTCTTAAAACCCGCCACGTCGGCAGCATATCGTACTTCCCAAAATCCCTCACCAGCTCAACCCTTCGGCACGCCGGATATGCCGTGGGGAGTAGGGAGAAGCTATATCATGGGCCTCTTTCATATATCACGTATGATAAGGAGAGATACAGAACGGCAGATTGCCATTGAGAACCATTAGGAGAAATGCCGATGCGACATTAATAACTAAGCATGCAAGTCCTAGTAAAAAATCGGTTACGTGCCCTGATTGCCTTTGCATTGCGTAGGCTGAGAGATTTCTAAGTTGAGGCATGGGAAAAGGCATTGGAAAAGAAGAAATTCCTTCTAGTCCTCGGTTGCTAGAAGAATTCCGTCGGATTGGTCGATGCACCGGTAATCCTAGGAATGACCATCCTTGTATGATATGTCAAGATGGTATTCCGAAATTCTGATTGATGGCACTGCGTTATCCGGGGAGAGATGCGCCGGACTCTCGCTTTTGATGTGAGGGACCCAGGCGATTTGCGAAGGTTGTGGGCTGGACTTTTGTGAGGTTTTCACTCTTTCTCTCAATTGCTGTTAATAAGAGATCACAATTTGGTCAAAGCTTTATCAATTCTAATTTAGATCTCATAAACTTGAGGAGCGAAAGTACAGCACAGTATAGTCAGCTAACTGGCAAGTCAATTTGGCGCTGCTAGCGACAATGCTCTGCATATAACCTGCTGGCTTGGCACCGTGCTTGTAGGCAGAACTATCTTTGCCAGGAGTGGGTGGAAAGTTCGTTTAAATCAACTGCACTCGAACATGCTCTCCTAACTTTTGGTTGGTCCGGTCTTATAGATTTCCTTTTTGTGCTTTGGCGTTGGATCGCGCCCTGAGTATCATACAGAATGATTTACCGCCTTCTATCGCTGATAATCTCTTCGGCAGATACGATATGATAGAAACATCACTTCCTTCTTTCTTGGCGATCGCTTGCCAAGATGGTTTCTTTTAACAGATTGGAGGTGCTGCTCTCCTGTCCGCCGGCGAGTAACCTGGGAAACCTGCATGGGTTGCACCGCAATATGAGTGGCTAGTTTGAGAAAAAAATGGTTTAGACGCACGTGTTGAAAGCTGGCTATTTACTTATCCTAGGAAACTCGAGAAGATAGCGCAACATTATCTGAGATATTTCTTTTCCAACTGACCGCGCCTTTTCGCTGATTCATGATGCTCGAGAAGCGGTGTTTCGTACAGTTTACGGTACGGGATAGTGCAGTCCGGAACTGCACTGTACCCTGAAGAGAGGCTAGACCACCTTGCCGGTCTTGGGAAATTGTCGCTTTTGGCTCCCTCAAGTAATACGTGTTGACGGCAATTGGGATTTGACAAAATTTCGATAGAGTGTCTATATGGTAAGGCGAGTCGTGTGTCATCATAATAATATCATACCGGTATTTTGCAAAAACCAGATGAGATAAGCTCTCCCTAGATTTGGGTGGCAGGGGGATTTTCTTCACTTTCACTGGGAAAGCAATATATCTTGCACCTCACTGGATGACTTTTACTACTTAGGGAGCGGTCAGAAGTGAAGTGATAGGTTTCTTTCTACTGGCCAAATATTGGTTAGGTGTGACTAGACGAAGGGCCAGCCAATTTGGCTCTATTGTTTTTGTTTTTTTGTTTTTTTTTGGGGAGGGGGTGGGCGGTGGAAGAGGAATTCAGGTACGGTACTATGATAGGTTATGCTCCGTCTGCCACAGTGGTCGAAGTGACCCCCCCTTCACCTCACTTACACTCAACCCCCGGCGCTGCGCTCTCTCTTACTTTACAATAAAACTTGGCGGTCCTTTACGGAGGTACAGCATATAACTAGAATTTGGTATATACAGTGTTGTATACCTTTTCTATTGTATGTATTATAAATTATTACAATACCGTATAGGTCTTTATTTATCTTCCCCCATTATGCGAATCCTCTTATAAAAAAGTAAAAATAAAAAAAACCCCCCCAATAGGTTGTCGGGAATATGATACCTTTCGCTCGTCACCATTGTGTACAAGTATACCGTAGTCGGGCAAATAAGTCCTCTTGCTGTCGCTGGCAACGGCACCACTATAACGAGTAGGATTGACCATAAGATAAAAAACAAAAACAAAAAAAAGACAGATAATATTAGAGATAAAAAAATTACAATCTAACAATAGTACCATTTTTTGTGGTCTTGATTTGTATCAAGTAGAGCCTCAAGTATCTCAGGAATTTTCTTAATCTACCCATCTAATGTCTCTTGGTAAAGGAGATTCTACTCCTTCTTTTCTGTCTGAAATAATTTCACAGTACTATGAGGCCTTCCTTTCTCTTTAGCTGATTGCTTTTAAAGGGCTACTAGTATTTTGAAAAGTACTCAGGTATTTCTGATTGAATCAGGTTTGGAAAATTGAGGAGCAAAAGACAATTTTGCATATCTATATTCCTTCTGCATTTCTTATTTCCCAATCCACTGTAGGAGAATATATTATTTACAAGCATATAGAAAACTACAGAAGCTCTGTTTACCACTTGTATTAGTAAGTGAATAATTTCAAGCTGGTAGATCTCAGTTGTATATTGATAAATCTATTGTTTTTTATTTTTTAACTATTTCTCTTTTTAGTATTCTTACTTGTTAGAATTAATGCAGGATTTCCTTCAGGCATAATCGCAGTATAGATTTCAATGTTAGTATATTCTGACTAAATAATATACTTTAAGTTTTTCTTCTTCTAATTCTTGACCAAGTATATATTTAACTTTTCCCACTGCTAGTATTTTATTTCAAGTATATATTATAATAATAACTCTACTAAAATATATTCATTTTCAACCTCTCATCCAATCCCTTTCTATTCTTACAACTATTCTTCTCTAATCCTTCAAATCCTCTCCTCTAAAATTCCTTTTATCCAAGTACTTTAATCCCAAAACCATCTCTCTTAATTCTCTTATTAATACCCCCTCTCTTGCCAAGACTTCAATTTGCTTTTTGTTCAATACTCCACCCCCACTAACAAAGCCTGACCAACAAATACCATCAGGAATTACCCCTCCCTGCTGGCATCGCTAATCTCTTTTTGATTAAGCAGATCAGGTAACTACCATGGATCCCCTTGAGCACAGGCCTCTAGTTCCTTCAACAATCAACGAAACAACTTTGACTCAGGGAGTTTCATCATCTTGAACAATTTGATCATACAATGGATTAGTATGTTTGTACAGGGAATAAATATCTTGGTTACAAGTCTTCACTGATTTTTCCCATTTGCTGGTATGGTTGCGGTAGTGTAGTGGAGTGAGGTTCGGTTGACAGTGCGAAAAGTGAGCGCTTGGCAAATATGTTCTGGGACACGACTGTACCGTACTATGATACCGGTACCTTTAAAAACTCAAATATCGAACCGTGTCGTGTGCTATGTAGTCGAGAGAAAAGGGACGAAAAAAATATAGTAGAAATAGAGTTGCTTAGCTCGCTTGAGAGACGTAAAAAAAAAACAAAAATAATAATACCTGATCTTACTAGAGGAGGCAACTGCAACGATATAGCATACAATTCGATTTATCTGAGTTTTTACGGTACAGTACTCAACTAGTAGTGAGTTGACGCTTGTGGACACAACCGCTATTGCCTATCACCAAAATTTGGTCTCTCTATGATACACGGACTTAGGTGGTACAGCGCGCCATTGTGATTGTGATCGTAAACCTCATACCGCTGTGGGTATTTGTTTAGTCCACTTGCTCGCACTGTACTTGTGCGGAATGGTATTAAACTTTATGGCATGATTGTGCGTGTGCAGGTGTGTATCGTGCCCATTGTACCAGACGGTATGCAGGTCTGGTCCTGTTGGAAACTATTTGTAGTACTAGTTGTTCTGGTACTTATTATATTCACTTAGTTCATGCTTGGATGATATTGTCTCGTGATGGGAAAAAATTCATTTGTAAGTGAACGGAGGAGGTTGGAGATTCTTCAAGTTGTGGGCTATATAATCCTGAGCCACACTTGTGTCAGTACTGGTATGGATTCATGTGATGTCTGTCACGTAAACAGGTGACCGGACGTGTTTGAAATAGTCTACTCAACTTATATGTGATACTTTGTTGCTGCCTTCTTTTTCTTTTTTCTTTTCCCATGCTCTTTCTGCACTCCTGATCTTGCCTTTGGGGGGCTGCGGCAAGTCAATTGCGCCATACATGCAGTGCCGTGCCTCCATCTGCTCGGGCACTGGGCCCAAATACTCATAGTGCCGAAGCGTTTCGAAAAAGGACTGATATTGCATACCACCTATGTCTAAGAAAAAGGGCTAGGTTTTGGCGATATGCAATAGCAGTCCTTTTTAAAAACGATTCGGCTTTACGAGTCCAGTATCGAATCTGCTCAAGCGCTCGCTTTAAAATTCGGAGTTAGTCACCGCAGAAACTCGAATGATTGGACTATGTTCTATGCAATTGAAAATTCCCTGCTCTGGGAAAGGGGTGAAAAATGTAGCAAAAGGTGAGCTGATTAGCTCCTTTGAGAGACACAAAAAAACAAAAAAGCACTAAACGGTACTGCATCAGAGGAGGAAGCTCCGACGACATGGCACTCTGTCTAATTACTCGAGTTTCTGCTCTATTCGAGAAAAAAATAAATAACCAAGATTGAACGAGCAGGGAATTATTTGGAAAATTTATGCGACTTAAAAAGATAGAGACAACTTTTGTTTTTTTTTGGCGAATGTGGCGGGGAGATCTTTGCGACTGGGGATTTAGCTATACTCGTGATGTCCTAACGTTTGTGAACACAGCTGCTATTGCATACGGGCAAAAAATAAGCTGGAGCTGCAGGATTTTGCTGTATGCAATAGCAGTTGCTTTCACAAACGTCAGGACATTACGAGACACCACTCTTCTTTTCTCTCCTTTTTATTGGAGTTGGTTGGAGATGGCGGCGGCCAGGAAAAAAAAAGAAAGTCCGGTTTATGGAATAGTGGATGAGATGAGACGAACGTACAATAATGTAGCCACACTTCTGGAACTATTACCGATACTTTTGGTGAAACTCCGGCCCTGCGGGAGGGGATTGGATTGTCAACGATTATTGGGGGAGCCGTGCCTAGAAATGGAATAGGGAACTGGAGGGGAATTGGGCGGAAGTCCCGCAAGCTCCCGCATGGCTGAACCGTGTTTTCAATCGATGCCGGTAGCTTTTTTCCCGCTGGAAAAACGTGGGATAGGGCGGTTTCAAAGTGGGGGGATACATTTTTTCTTCGTGCAAAAACAGAAGCGACGAATAGATCACCATGTCTCACTCCTGCCGTGCTGGGAGGGGGATTTGCCCTAGGTATATTGTCGGGCTCGGCTGTGTCATCTGGAGCCGGAGTTTCAACCATCGACGTAACTTCGGGGACTATCAGTAGAGGTGCGGTTGGGCTTGGAAGTTATAGCTGCGGGTGCTATGGGCTGTAGCTGTAGTGGAGGTGGCATGTATAACACATCCCACCGGGATCATGCTGCAGTGCAGCCTGCCGGAACTTTTGGGCCAGATAACGCAAGCCGCGTCGTGCCTCGCAGGAATGTCGTGGACTGGAATCGAAGAGCGGAAATGAGAGTGTAAGGAATGGGAAGAGGCCTACGCTGTGATTTTTCTTCTCAGGGGCACTAGCTGCTACATGAAAGAAACAGCTCCTTTGATTAATATCCTACGAAGCTCCTCCCATGGAAGGAACCACGAGGTGGGGTGATTTGGGACTTGAGCTTGTACGTGTAGTGGGGTTCCGAAGGCTGGTGTCGGCCGGCCATCGCCCCGGCTTGGTTCCTCTAGCGGGTTGATTCTTCCAAGGTTCCTATTAGTCGGTTTCCGGTAGTCTGAGACGAGTATACCGGTAGTCTACGTGGGAGCCCCATCTTGGGGATGAAGTTGTAAATTTGATGTAAAAAAGGTTGCGGCACTCGTAGGGGGGACAATAGGGCTTGCTTCAACTGTGCAAGGTGGACTTTTTTTTCCTGCGCCAAAAAAAGAATAATCTGCGGTGAGAAGCTGCCTTGTTATTGATAGTGCCATTGGAAGGGTTTGTGCGTTCCCTCGTCATCCGATTCTCGCTGCTTTTATCGGCGCGAGTTGGTGTCGCATGTGAGGCATTGACGTAGGTATTTTGGCTAAGCTGGCAGCTGGCAACAGGACTGCGGGGCAGCAGCACGTCCGCTCGTGTGCCTGCCAGGAAATCTTGTTGATGCGTGAAAGATTTAACTTTTAATGAGGTATGGGAGGATGTGTTGAACCTTCTGTTGCGGGTGTTATAAATAGCCAAGCTTTTTTTTTGAGAAGCGAATGGTTTGTTTGGGGAGTCGAAATTCCGTCCGATTGGAATAGGTAGGTTGGACCGTGAGGGGAAGTTGCTTGTGAGTTATGTACTTCATGCAGCACGCGACCCCTTGACCAGCCACGAGGTGGGATCGGTGCATTTGTGTCGACAGCGTTTCGTAGACCTAACGTCTAGTGCTGTTACCTCGCCCCACTTTGGTTGAGAATCAATCGGGAGCATAGTATGTGTTAACATTTCCTCCCCGACGATCTTCTTGTTGTTTTGAAAGACCGAGGGACCCGGAATCTTATCGTGTGTGCCTCTCTTTCACTGCCGGTTTTATGTTTGTGCTTGGACAGGTATTGGGGAGAAGAGGTTGTATACTTAGTACCGATGTACTAGAAATGATATGATGGCTCACGCTTCGGCTCTAGTCTAGTCATTGCCTCGTGGACGAAAATCCTTGAACGGGACTTTTTCAAAAAAGATACAACCAAAAAACTAGATTTCCGGAGTAGACTCATGGATATAGCAATGGGGCTATGCCGATAACCAGATTTGGCCCTGCCGATGCAAGTTTTCAAGGACCAGTTGATTTTTCTGAGTTCGTTAGCCTTTCAAAAAACTTGGTATTCGCAAGAGAGGTCTGGAGAGGAGGGGGGCCGAACCATATTCGAGGTGTGATATGCTATCCCCAGTGGGGTCTTTTAGCGAAACACCAAATTCATCGGTCGCGCTGCTATCTCCAGCCAGTGTGTTCTCCATGACGTTTGGTTGTGCCGAAAATGAGATCTGTATCGATATCCGCTCTCAGCAAATGGAAGCCGCCCACGAAGACTTGTTGTCTATGTACCGGCGTTCTAGTAATGCACTGCTAACCCAGGGTATCATATCTGCCCCGGATGCATCTCGAACGGGTCTTCATCCGAACTTAATTCCAGGTAGTCACCTGATCTTGAACTTTCTTTCAGCCTAGCGATAGCAAACACCATATGTTGGATGATAAAGGGCTGCTGCGATACCCAGCCGCCAGGTTTCCGGCAGCGGCGGTAGTGGATCCTAAGGGGGATATCCAAACAACCTTATCTCCATGTGTAAGCTTTATCGGGAGGAAATGTTTGGCCAGAGGAAATCAACACCTCACGGAAGGATGAATATTTAGTATTAGCTATACCAAGGGTGACACGCTTCAAAGGAGAGTAGCGGCGGGTAGACTCCAACGCCTCCTAGAGGTTAGCAAAAGTGGGTACTGGAGACAGAAGGGGGTGGGGGGTACACGTTGTCCTGTTCTATGATGAATCTGTTCTAGGAGCCAGTGAGAGACAAAGCCTTTTTCCTTCCTACTCCATAAAGGGCGGTAAAAGTGGATGTGAAGAATGCTTTTTTTTTTTCTTACGCCCTCTGATAATGAAGACCTATAAAAATTGGATGGAAGGAAAGTTGACCGGAGTTTTTTTTTTCCTAACTGTCGATCCCCAGACGAGGGATCGAAGTTTGAAGGAGAAACCTTATTAGGTTCGGCAATTGAAGGTTGATGATATGGCGATGGTGCTATTCTCTTCTCATCAGGGGCTGTGGGTCAATTGATAGACTGAGGGAGGGCCACGAAGGATTTGAGTTAGAGATATCACTTCAGGTCTTGTACTATATTATATCATAAAATATAATATAATGAGAGATGGGGTTTTTTTGTATGTAATATTTTTTTTTCACAAATTTTTGATTTGTTTCTTTGGAGTGGCTATCGGTGGAAGTTTTTTCCACGAGGAAGATGGTATTTGTAGGAAGAGGGGGGTGTGGAGTTTGGGAAGAGTATTGTAGAAGTAGTGGGCGTGGTGAAGCTCGTGAGGGCAAATGGGGGATGAAGATAATGAGATATTACAAAGGGGGTGGTAGCAAAATCTAGGTCCCGTACCGGCAGTCGATCGCTGCGGCAAACACCGATATACGCGTTGCGGGGAGACGCGTAGAAATGAGTATTGACAAAAGAAATATTTTTATTATTCCTGAGCCCCTCCAACGCTTACACCTTTGCGGCTACACATCCCCCACTCTAATAACTTACCCCTCCATCCTGATATACTTGAGTATTCCCCCACCAGCTCAACGGAAAAATGACAGGGAAAGATTTATGGAATCGCAATAAGCAATCGGCTTTTGATCGAGAAAAAGGCACAGGGTATACTGCACTGCAGAAGCAGAGGGCACTTCCGAAACTCATATTCAATCCAAACTCATCTCTGACAGTTTCAGTGGCTTTCTGTGATTGGTTGGTGACCTGACCGCGAGAGGACTGGGTTTGGCTCGCTCTCCAAAAAAACTTTTGCGCAACGGGTTGCGGATTCTGGGTTGTGTGGAGAGGTCACGGTGCACCCGCTGGTTCACATTTAAGTTGCGGTGCAGTTATAGTGACAGTAACCCTTGGTTTTTTTTTTCGTCCTAAAATTTTTTCTCCTTCAGCCACTGTTCGTTTACTACAAAACAAAGGGCCCCCTCCTGATTTTCTACCACATAACTATCTACCACCATCTCCCTTCGAAAAGTCATAAGTATTGATCTCTATCTTGGTTCTGTCATTTAGGGCTTTAAAGAGATAATACTCACGGCATTGGGCCGTTTCCCAAGAACACCTTGACAACTTCACAACCAGTTGTTGTTGCTTTACTGGGACGACATACGGAGCTCCCATTTTTACCGGATAAGGATCAGCATAGCAAAGATGGATGAACATAACTTCATTCAGCTCTTGGAGCATGTCCTTACTCGTGCGTTTGGTTCTTTTCTATTTTGTACGTCTTGTTAACCGTTCTTTACTGAATTGTTTGCTATGTTTGTGCAGCGGATACCAATATCGTCAAGCATGCCACGGGAACTCTCCGCCGTGACTACTATTCAAAACCGGAATCCCTGTCAGTTCTTATCCACCTCTTGCGGACTTATCCGAATCCTCAAATCCGTCAACTCGCAGCCGTAGAAGCTCGAAACCTTGTACCTAAGTTTTGGCCAGCTAAGGACGATGGCTCACTGATTCCAGCGGAACTCAAATCCTGGCTACGAGAGTCAATTCTTCAATCCACGATCGAGGAGACAAACTCCTTGGTCAAACACTCCTCCGCTCGCGTTATATCTTCTATGGCTAAAATTGACTTGCCGGCCGGTGAATGGACGGATCTTCCGGGATTCCTGGTACAGGCCGCCTCTTCTGACAGGGCAGAAAACCGGGAAGTTGGTATCTATATACTGTTCACCCTGATTGAGTCCCTGGAGGAAGTGGTTGCAGACAAATGGCATGAATTCTTGCCCCTTTTTTCTCGGACAATCGATGATCAGGGAAGCATGGCTGTCCGTTTGAATACCTTACTGGCCCTTGGAAAGATGGCCGAATCTCTCAACTCTGAGAAACACCCTGGTGGTGTGGCTGCGTTCAAAGAAGTGCTTCCATCAATGGTTGCGGTGTTGAAAGAACTCATTGATGCGGCAGACGAGGAAAAGGCTAATTCGGCCTTCGAGGTGTTCCAAACTTTGCTGATTGTTGACTCAGCTCTTATTTCAAGCCATTTCCGTGACTTGGTCCAGTTCTTCTCAGATTTGGCTTCTTCAACCAATGTAGATGACGATTTCCGCTCAAAGGCCATGTCTTTCCTTATATCTTGTTTGCGCTACAAGAAAATGAAGATGCAGGCACTAAAATTCGGCGAGCAGCTCACTCTACGCGCCCTTCAGATTGTGACGGAATTTAAAGATTTGGAAGATACCGACGAGACGACTCCTGCGAGGTCCGCTTTAGGGCTCCTGGACTATCTTTCTGCTTCCCTTCCGCCAAGTCAGGTGGTAGTGCCGTTGCTTAATATACTTCCCCAGTACACTGCCAGCCAAGATCCGGAATATAGAAAGGCGGCAGTCCTGGCCTTGGGGATGTGTGTAGAAGGTGCTCCCGATTTCATTGCCACTCAGATTAGCTCAATCTTCCCCGTCGTCCTTCAACTTTTATCCGATCCCGAGGCTAGAGTTAGGCAAGCGGCATTGCACACGGTTGCACAGTTGGCGGATGACCTCGCGGAAGATATGGGGAAGGAGCACTCCCGTTTGATTCCCGCACTCATCAGACTACTCGATTCCCGTGATGGGTCCGACACTTGGAAGGCAGCATGTAACGCAATCGATGCTGTACTTGTCGGAATTGACAAGAAGGATGTCGAGACTTATCTTCCTACCCTCATGCCGAGATTGTCCGAGATGTTCCAGAGAGATGACCTGAAGCTAAAGGCTGCTGCTGTGGGAGGAATCGGTTCTACCGCCCATGCAGCCAAGGACAGTTTTTCACCTTATTTCCAGGCAGCCATGGGTGCTCTGTTCCCATACATTTCGGTAAAGGATTCCGAAGACGAACTGGACTTGAGAGGCGTTGTCGTTGATGCTATGGGGAACATTGCGGAAGCTGTTGGGATGCAGGCCTTTACACCCTATGTTGAACCTTTGATGCAATCTGCTATGGAAGCTCTTAATCTAGGCCACCCTCGTTTACGAGAAACTAGTTTTATGTTTTTTTCCATTATGGCTAGGGTATACAGGGAAGAATTCACGCCTTTTCTACCAAATGTCACCCAGGCCCTATTCCAGAGCCTGGAACAAACAGAAACTGATATCGATGTGGAAATCGGTGAGCTCGCAAAAGATGCCATAATCACAAGTGTTGGTGCTGTAGGTACTCAAAAGGCCTCTTTGGGCGGGGATATACAAGCCGAGATACAGCCGACGGACATTGATGTGGATGACGAAGACGACGACGCTTTGTGGGATGAATTGAACGCTGTTAACGCAGTTGCCCTTGAGAAGGAAGTTGCCGCCGAAGTTATCGGAGAGGTGCTTAGCCATTGCAAAGAAGGTTATCTCCAATACCTGGAGAAGACTGTTGAGTTATTGGCCCTGAAAGCTCAACATCCGTACGAAGGTGTTCGAAAAGCAAGTATTAGCACGCTTTGGAGGGCTTACTCTACCCTTTGGCGAGTGATGCAAGATAAGGGAATGGCGAAGTGGCTTCCTGGTTTGCCATTGAAAGCCCAGCCGCCGCCGGAGCTAGTGCGTCTCGGCAACCTTGTAATTAACTGCACACTAGCCAATTGGAGCATCGAAACTGACAGGCAAGTTACAGTTCTTATTTGAAGTTTTTTGGTTTTTGGCGATGCTGTCTCTACGTTTTGCCTATTGCGCTCGCGGGTGATGACTCTACCCAACTCACTCAGATGCTCAAACAGCACGCGGTGCGAGCGCGAATCTGCTTCTGACTTGTTATTTTTCTTTCCAAGAATTGTGAGTCTCTGACTCTTTGAGAGTATCTGCTAACATTGCCTTTTGTATCACTAGGGCCAGTGTAACGGATATCTGCGTAAATGTCGCGGAGACACTTTCGCTTTGTGGCCCCGCCTTTTTGGTAGATACTAACGGAACAATAATGCTCGAGCTTGCCAGTCAACTTGTTCTCATCCTAAAGAAGCAACATCCATCCCAGCTCGACGAAGAAGACGAAGAGCTTCCTGAGCTGCATGAATCTTCCGAATATGATTGGATTCTGGTTGACAGTGCGATGGATGTGGTTCTTGGCCTCTCTAAAGCTCTAGGAACTCAATTCGGAGAAATTTGGAAACTGGTTGGGACTTTGCTCATAAAGTACGCCTCATCTTCAGAGGCGGTAGAGCGTTCGACAAGTGTGGGTGTTATTGCCGATTGTATTAAATATATGGAGGAGGGATGCACACCACACACATCTGTAAGTTTCACGCTCTAGCGTTTTATTATTGAACTCATTTATTGTTTGTTTTTTGTGCCTTTTGCTGACTTGTCCTAGCAATTAATGAAAACTCTCCTCCACCGACTGTCAGACGAAGATCAGGATACCAAGTCATGTGCTGCATATGCCTTGGGCATGCTTTGCATCAAGTCTCAAGCAGCCCAAGAGGTTACTAGCAATTATGGAGCCATTCTTCAAAAATTAGAGCCATTTTTGCAAGTTCAGAACCACCGAATGTTGGATAATGCCTGTGGATGTATTTCTAGGATGATAATGGCACATCCCGATAGCGTTCCACTTGGCGACGTTCTACCCGCCCTTGCAGGCCTTCTACCGCTTAAGGAGGATTATGAGGAGAATGAACCAATCTATAAGATGCTTGTTCAACTTTGTTTGTTATCCCATTGTGCATTTTGATCGCTCGTCTCGCGTGATACTAATAGTTTCCTAGATAAAAATTCCAACCAGACTGCTTTTGGAATGACCCAGCAGTTTCTCCCAATAATCGCCGCCGTGCTTTCGCCGCCGGAAGAACAATTGACACTTGAAACCCGCAAAGAGCTTATTGAGCTTGTGCAATTCTTATTCAAAACCGAGCCAAGTGTTCTTCGGGGTTACGATAATCTGATCTTGTTAGCCAATTAAATAAGGCTGATCTTATTTACACTTGATAGATTTCTGTCCCGCTTGCAATTCTTTTCCCTTTCCTCATTCTTATTTCTTTTTCTGAGTGATATTCGTGTTTCATTTGGGGATAGATCAAACATTGGCAGGGAGGTTATTTGACTTGATTTCTCTTTTTACCTTCTTTTTCGCTGGCTATCGTATCTGTTTGGTATGGCATAGGGGGCGAACGGGTTTTGCTCGTTCTAGGGTTTTCTTCAATTCGCTTTCTTATTTCGAAGCAATACATAAAAAACTTCGGTATCATGACGGAAATGGGAGTTGATTGTATGGGGTTTATGTGCTTTTATTGTATGCCTTTCTTTTTTACTAGCCTCGGCCAAATCCTTGAACGTTGTCTCCGTTGTCACCTACGGGTTTACTGTAAGGTAATTCCAACTTCGAAAAAAATAAATTAGAATTGCCCGGATGTCTCGAATCAAGTTTACATGTGCTATAGCCACTTGGCTCTTGTGGCATGCTGTGTATTGAAGGGTGGCGTGATAGGTTACCGGTCTCTAGGATTGTTACCCAGTTTGAATTGTAGCTGTTTTCCTTTTATAATAGTCCTGAATGTGGAGAATATAATATTATTATGATACTCTAGCAGCCAACTACTGCACTCGGGCTCATTGCAGTGCAGAGTACCACTATTTCATATAGTTAGTGCCTAAACTAGTATCATAATTTGGTAGAATGAAATTCTTTGGGTCTGGTGGCAATTGTAGTTACTGCTGCAATTGGAATTTCCGTTGTCCGCTTTGTTCAAATGGAATGATTGAAAGTAGCTTCCGCTTGTGGCGCTGCTCAGCGGATGCGGTTCCCGTTCCGGATATATACTGATGCAAGCTATGTTATTTATGTTGGTATTTGGGTTACTGTATTTGGGTTATGCGTGCTTTCTTCTGGTTAGGTAGGGTAGGTACGAGTCTCACTATCATAACCAAACTAAGTTAGGTTAAAGGTGATAGGGGGGGAATGAGTGTCGTTGTAACAGTTGTTATCATAGCGTTTCTTTGTCGTATGTACTGATTTGGGAAAGGAGACTGTAAGGGAGGGGAGATTTTTCTATGTATTCTAATCTTATAAAGGTGATTAGCTACTAGCTCTTCTGAAGTATGTCATAATAATATTGATATCATAGCTGTTAAAAACTGTGAAAGTGAACGTTGTCTGGCGTGTGAGGTCTCTGGGCCGAGTCATATTTCGTGATACCCGGAACCCGCAAGCGCACAGTACTCCCCATTATCGGAGCGGCCAAAATTTTCTTGAATCTGATATCGATTTAGTGTATCGGTAATAAGAAGATCAATGAACCCTATTAATTTGGCAGTGAATGAGACTCGCTGTCACTGAAACCCGCACACTGCATCTACATATAAGGCCAGCTTCACCGCCTTCTTCTTCCTCCCTCATCACACCACATCCCAGCTCTCAAACACACACCTTGATAACTCTTTCGATCAACTGGACAAGCTCTTTTCAACACTAGCCTATCTTCCCATCAATAGTAAGCTTTCTCTCATATTCTTTATTCTTTGGGATAAACAAGCCAACTAACTTAACCTTTTTTAAGATCGAGATGGAGGGTAGTAGTCTTCCCTCCTTCCATGATGACTTGATACCAATCAACCGAATGGGCCAGCTTTACCGCATCATGAATCAGAAAGATGCTGAAATCCGCCACCTCAAGGAAGAAAACGAGGAACTCACAAAGTTGGTCGCCGACCTTATCGAAACTCAGGAGAGGGACAAGGCGATTATCAAAAGCTTGGAGATGAAGTTCAAAGCTCAAGTTGCGCAGGACAATGGGGGGAATGCGATCCCAGGTATGAATGGCACTTGATACTTCACATGTTATCCTCAATAAGACAGAGGTAGTTACTTACTAATCATTCTTTCCTCTAGAATCAGAGGGTAAAATGGAAACTATTCAAAGTTCTTAGCCCACTGTGGCGGAGGACGAGAATGTCACACCAAAATCATAACGAGAAAAAGCGGAGGAAGGGGTATTAAAAGGTTGCGAAGTGGAGGAGAGGGGTATTATCATTGGAACATGGCATTGGGGTATTGGTTTTACATATCCTGTTGACAATTTTTCTATGTTCTGTTTTCGTTTAACCTGTTTTCTTTTAATCTTCTCTACCTGGATTGGTACCTTTACCTTTTTTAAAAAATAAATTTTTTTTTCCCATGGGTACTGGTATGATACGCTACTGTTTGAGAGCTTCGGTCTTTTTTTTTCTTTCTTTTCTTCAGAGTGAATTGAAGTAGAGCTGCTTAGACAGAGTTTAGTAGTACTTCAGTCCATCCTATTTAATTTTTCCGGAGGGGGTGCTTGAGTCGACGGAGGCTATTATAGTAACTTTCAGTCCTGGCAACTGTAGGTTCCTGTGCCAATGTTATCCCTTTTCCCTGTATTGCTTGAAGGAACTGCACTTGCTTCTCATTGCCCACACACCGGCACTTCTAAATACGGTAACTTTTAGTAGAGATTTTGATGTGACTTGTCAAGTTCCAAGGTATCTGACCAACTATTAGTAATAGCCTGCCTGCCAGACCAGAGCGATCGCGGTGCTCCCGCTGTCGGCTTATGTATCATAGTCCATTGACAAGCCTAGTAGGATAATGATATATTCTCACTCACCTAACAGCTTCCACCTTCTCCCTGACCATGCGATGCGGGATCAACAGGAGGCAGTATTATGAGTAGAAGGCGGTAGGGAATTTACTACAAACGCACAAACAGCAAACAAAGACAAGGGAAATAGATCAACTATTTATGCACATGAGTTGACTCGAGCGGACGATTTATACATGCGCGCCGGTCGGTCGGACAACAAAGAGAAATGCCAAAAACAAACAAAGAAACAACAAAGGGGGGTAGGAACGGCCGGAAGAATAGAGGCTGGTTGCGCTAAACTAAAGTCTAGTGTGATGCATAGACCTGGCGAGATGTCTCGATGTAGTAGTACACATGTTGCTGCGAAATATGCGTATTAGCACTTAACCTTATGATAGATAGATAGCTTCGGGGGTGATATAAAGTTTTGAGTGCTCGCTATACATATATACAGTAGCATTCTCCGCAGCGAGAGGAGTATGCAAGTGCCGTAGATAAATGCCTTGTCAGTCACATTCGCTTACTAGGAATCTGAGGGGTTTTCCTCTCTGTTTGATTACACGCCGGGATTTCCTCTGGCGGCCATTTTGGTCTTTTAAACACTTGTCACGGAGAAGCGAGTAGTGAGGATGCTTCTCACCCCCCCTCCCCCGATTATATCCGCCCGTTAATAGGAAGTTTTGGTCCCGTTTTGGCCACACCGTAATCAACAGCAAGCGGATCCTTGAAAAAGTATCTATACCGCTTAGTTTTGTTCACGATCACATTCGTTAATATTGATTTTAATGTTTTTATTAAGTTATTTATTTAACACAAATTCGACTTCATAAAACATGCATAGGCGACCACTTCTGCCTGGACTATACCACCCCCCTCCTCCATCCCCCGATCCCATTACCCATTGCTGTCCAGCAGCTCCTCTGAAACCTAGGTAAAAACCTTCCATAGTTTTTTTTTTCCCCCGGATTACAATCCCAGCCCGTCGATATCCCCTAAAGACTTAAAATCACTAACTGATAAACTCACCCGGAGGAGCATACAGCTCAGAATAATCTCCGCTGCCCTTAGAAATCCGGATCCCGAGGATCAAAAACCCTCTCAGTGTCGGAGTAAACCTTCTCAGTGTCGGAGTAATACTCGAAGGGTTCAGGAACTGGTGCCTCCTCCGCCTCGTAATCCTCGGACGGGCGTTCGCCGACCCGAAACGTCGGTCTTTCCACTTCCTTCTCCCACCTCCCATTCCGAAGATTCGCAAGAGTCATAGCAACCGACAGTTCGAGTT
This sequence comes from Tuber borchii, assembly GCA_003070745.1. Lineage (NCBI taxonomy): Eukaryota > Fungi > Ascomycota > Pezizomycetes > Pezizales > Tuberaceae > Tuber > Tuber borchii. Next base: position 61,409 of record NESQ01000373.1, on the reverse strand, counting down.
CGGAATATTTCCCTTTAGGAATCCCATACTCCTCTTCAATATCACGGTAATACCCGGCCGATTTGGGTGCTGGGCTGTGTTCCGAGGGCTTAGATACTCTAGCTTCCTCGTAGCCCCAGTTGGCATCCATAGATGCCGCAGGTGTAGCTGGAGCTTCCTTTTCTACTCCTTCCCCGGTAGTAGTGGCGGGGTGCAATGATCGCTCAATTGCAAGTTGGAACTCGGAAAGTCGCCGTTTGGGGGGTGAGCTACCGGCTTTGGCCTCTTCACCATCATCAGAGTAGTATTCGAAGGGTTCGGGAACCGGCGCTTCTTCTGCTTCTTCTTCCCCACTGTCATCGCTAGTCTGGGAGGGCTCAGATACTGGCACCTCCCCTTCGACCCCTTCCTCATCCATAAGTTCGGAGGATTCATGTACTGATTCTTCCTCCTCTTCCTCTTCGTCGTTGGCATTCTCTTCCTCCTGATCACTGGCGTCCTCTTCCTCTTCCTCCTCCTCCTCATCACTGGCATCCTCCTCCTCCTCCTCCTCATCAGGTTCCGCTGCCGCGTCCTCTTCCTCCTCCTCCTCATCACTGGCTTCCTCCTCATCTTCATATTCAGTCAACGTCCCCCCTTCCTCCTCCCCGTCTTCAGATCCGGCCGACATTTCGTCTTCTTCTTCCTCAGCACAGACATACCTCTCTTCGTCTTCATCTTTAATCGCTTCTCCGGCCTCATCTCCACCTTGCCCGCCTTTACTTTTCCCCTTTTCCTGTTCGGCGTCTAATATAGACCTCATCACGGCAAGGGCATACTCCTTATAATACCGTTGATCTTCCTTACTTAGGTGTTGTGCTTGCTCTTGCGCTTTCGCCATTTGGATCGCCATATCTTTGGCATCGTCAAGTTGCCGTGAGGCCGGAAGGTTATTTTTAACCAAATATTCCTTAAAGAGCGAAGCGGGGTTCTCCGGCTTTTCGTTTTCCACATGTTTGGCCCCCTCTTCTAGTTTCTTACCATAATCTCCGGCTTCGTCTAGATCCATGTCGTCCCCAGGATTCGGGATATCATACCCGAGTTGATGATCGACCAAATATTGGGTGTACGTCTCCCCGCAAGCGTAGGTATCAGTCTTCAGAAATTCTGTCAACGAAAGAGCCCTCCTTTTCGGATGGGGATTGAATTCTTCATCATCGCCAAACGACTCGGTGCGCTTCCTCTTGGGGGCGGGAATGTTGACTCCGCTAGTAGGGGGCGGGTTCGGCGGATTTGAGACAATTCTTAGTCCCTTCGGCTGTGGGAGATTTTGAGGGTCGTACCCGGCCTCCTTCAGGAGCAACTTGAGTTTCCAAATTTCGAACGCTTGCCTCTCCATCTTCTGTGTGCGCCACATGTCGGTCGCCCTGAGATCCTTATTTTGGCGTTTGAGGAGCTTTATTTGAATAGTCTTGTGGCCACATTCAATTTTCAGCTTCTTGGCCGCTTGGGCAAACTTGGAGGATTCCTCGGAGAGTTCCTTTTTGGTAACTTCAACTTTAGACATGCTGTAGAGGGGTGATTAGCTGGGTGTGAGGTAGCGTGGATGAAAAAAAGGATTTCTTGCATTCTGTTTTGGAGGTACTCGGTGGTTAAATTGTAAAAAACGGCGTTGTTGAGACGTGGTAGCTGTATTAGAGCTGTAAAGAGATAATAGAAAGATCCTGTTCACGCGGCGAATGATAGATACTGATGAATTTGATGGAGGGAGAGGAGGTAGGGCGCTCTGGGGATGGGTTTATATACCTCCCCAGGAGGGCAGATAATCCTATGGATACTATTCATTTGGGAGTACTGAGCATGCAATTGAGCTTGGTTCTTGGAGAAACAATGGGAATCAACCAATGGATCTTGTAGCCAACCCCCCAGTCAATTGTGCTTGATAACTCAAGCACAATGGCAAGGCCATTCAAAAATCTTGCCCCGGGAAGGGCGCTGGCAGAGTAAATCAATGGTTAGTCCCCTCCTAGGCCCACAGCATCGATAAAGCCATTGATGAATGGCGAATATATGGTTATTGCCATATTAGCGCCATTGCCATTGAGTCCAATCACAAACTCCAGACCATGATAGAGCTAGTCACAACCCGACATCAGCCCTGGTAAGAAAGGAAAAATCTATAGGGTTAGGGTTGCGCCGAAAATTCCTTGACACTTGGGATGCCTTCGCTCGACGGACAGGCCCCCTGCTAGAAGAAGCAGACGTAAACCAAGAATATTTTCGAGGAGCCCGGAATTAAAAAGATATATCCAAAGCTGGGCATCACAGTGTCATCAACGGCTCACCTTTCGTGGTCCTCATGGTTCCACATCCCAATTTTCACCCTTCCTCTAGGGATTGGTAGGAACAAGTATCATACATAGAATTTCTGCCTCCCTCCAGAGCATACTAACGTGTGGCGATATTACACCTTACTTTCCTGCACTTAAAGCTTTCGAAACCCCAGGATTCCCAGGACCTGAGGATCTTCAGAGTGCACCCCCCCCCCTCCGAAGCTCTAAAATTCACGCCGAGTGATAGACCATGACCCCGGATATCCCGCGGCAAGAATCTACCCCCAACCACCCAGTGTGCCCTAAAGATCACCACCCTATCGCAGGAGTAGGTCAAGAGCCCAAGCGCGCACACTCATTGCCATGTCGGCCATAGCCCCACTGATGGCGCTTCTGATAAATCTAGGTTTTACCCAGGGCGAATGGATTTATCCCCCTTCTTTCATCTCATACCTTGGCCAGCGCAATAGCTTCGGCAACCTTTTTCCCCCACACCACGACGAAGTCGCAGAACTCTGAAGTCAGGAATTAATGGTCAATATTTGGCGCTGTGGGGCGGACCGATAATATAAAGTTCGAGAAGGTCATAGTGGGTCTTCTTCCTTTGTTTTGCGGTGCTGATCGCGACTAGCGCATTATCATTGCTTCTGGTTGACACTGGTGCTCGGGTTCTTCCCTGATCTGGAGGTTGTTTTCTGTTTAGTTCGGAGTTTAGCTTAGTAGAGCTGAGGATAGTACCTGCTGGTGCCAAGCCTGGGAGAGGATTAGCTTTCCCATAGAGGGTACGTACTCTATGTCTCGGCTAAAAGGCTTGTTGTCTGTGATTGCCTTTCCGTTCTGCTATTCGCGGGCGGCCGTTTTATTCCAGGTGCTAATGGTATCTCGAGTTTGGACAGCTCCAGAGGAACCGTACAGTACTGAGATCCGGATACCCTATAGGTTTTCACATCGGACGATGTTCTTATATCCCCCGTAAACCCAGTAGAGTTAATTACTAACAAACCTAACTGACAGACCCAGAGCCAGTCATTTGAAGAAAAAATGGGACCCAACCTCTGGGGGGCCCATACCGCCGGCACCGCAACTAATCCCAACTCAACCTCCCCCTCCCCCCGCTCAGAAATATACCAAACAGCAAATGCCCATCAAACCAACAACACCTCCTCAATAATAACAATAGGCATGGAACTCGAATTCCTCATAGCAAAGACTCCCCACTCCCTTTTCTTCTCGCCCAAGTCTTCCATCTTCGAAACCATCCGGGCTAGCCTGCAGAACTTCTTCCATGCAGGCGGCATAAGCATCCAAACTGACATCTTCCCGCAACGACCAAACCACCAGCCGGACCAAAGCAAATTCCGGCTAATGGAAGAGAGGAGCTGCGACCCCTTCCTCCTGGACCATGCCACGGGGAAAAAGATCCCAGGCGAAGCCGTCGAGATATGCACGCCAATCATGAGGTTTAGAAGTTGGGAGTGGGTCATACCAACCGTGTTCGAGCACCTAACCGCGCAATTCGACTGCCGGTTCAACACCACCACGGGCCTGCACGTGCATGTCGGACGAGGGTGCGGCTGGGATCTCAGCGCCGCCAAGTCGATTGCGAAAGCAGTGATCATTTTCGAGTCTACGCTCGATCACTACCATCCGCTGCACCGCGCTCCAGCGTGGAATTGGTGCATACATTCGAACAGGGACAATGATAATCTCACGTACTTCGCGAAATCCACCATAATGAGGAAGTTGGAGGATGCTGGTACCTTCCAGGAACTGATCAACTTGATCAGCCCTCACAAGTTTTTCAAGTACAACTTTAACTCACTGAAGAGGTATGGCACTGTGGAGTTCAGACAGGCGGATGCAAGCATCGGTACGGATCGAGCGGTTCAGTGGATCAACCTTGTTGTTCGCTTTGTCACGGCTGCTGTGGAGGCGACCCCGGAGGAGTTTGAACGTTGGGCTGAGGATGAGGATCCCGCGATTTGCTGTCCCCCGGAGGTCTTTGATAGGTTTGGTGTCCCGTGGGTGGGGGCACAGGAGCAGGTGAAAGATTTCCAGATGGTGGAGGATTTCTCTTTTGGCGGGGGTGGGTGGGGGATTGCTGCGTGGCGGGGTGGAGAGGCTGTTGAGGAGTGGGGTCTCGAGATTACTCAAGCGGTACAGGAGTCGGTAGATCTGTGGACTGGATGGGAAGTAAAGGAGGTTCTGTTGGGGGATAATATGGACCTCCGTGTGCTAGAGGTTCGAGTTGAAGAGGGGACCAACCCTCTTGAAGGCTCTCTCTCCATCGAAGACACACGTACCATGATAGAGGAGGCTAGTAACTATCTTCTATCACGTACTAATTAGCTTGGGACTTGGTTTCTTAGATAGCAGAGTTGTGGGAAAGGTTCCACTCTAACATTTCTTTTCTCAATTGCTTTTCGTCCCCCACAACTTCTTTCCACTTTCTCAGATATCGATAGTTTATCTCAGGGGGTTATGCGCTCCTTACTTGTGAATTGTGTAAAACATGGTGGTTGAGGTATCCGGTGTATTTAGAGGGTGGGGTTAATGGATTTGATTATTTCAAGGGTCTTGCGGGTTGGATAGAGTTTGATGCTGCTGTGGTAATTGAATAAATGCTTGAGGCGAGAAAAAGGGTATATAGGAAGGCTCGGGTGGTATCCATAATTTTCTTAATAAGGATGTCTAGTCCCGATACACATCCCTCTTTGGACCCCCCTCCTTTCCTTCCTCCTAGGTATCCCATATCTATACTTTAACCTTACGGCATCCCACCCAGGCCTCTAGGAAGACTCCCTAGCTAAAGTATCCCGGCAGGATAAATTCCATCTTCTTTACTGCCTCCGCGCTTCTCGCCGACGGTGCAGTACAACACGCCCACTTCGATGACCCCTCTAAGTGCTTTGCATTCACAAGATCCTGGTACTTCTCCTTTGCCAATTCTTCAAGTATCGCGGCGGCAAGGTGCTTTGCGTTAGCGCTGTTGGCGTGCATGTTACCCATGACCGTTTCGACAGTTACTGCAGCTTCGCCGGTTCCTTATCAGGATACCATTAGCAGCGGATGCAGTGGGCAGAGAAGGGGTGGAATACTCCAACAGTCATAATCGGTAGACATGCAAACCATAACATACGCGATTTCGGCTTCCTTCGCAAGTTTTGCTTCGGGGAGGGCAGACATATTAATGACAGTCCCACCCCAGGACCTATACATGTTACTTTCTGCGCGGGTGCTGAATTGTGGACCCTCTAATCACCTCCCCTCAGCTGTTAGAACCCGGCCATTCCATCTCACCGTTTCTGGAGGAACCATACCCATACAAATCAACAACCCATCCTTATGCATCTTCACCCCCTCTCCTTTCAACACCCCGTCACTCCCGATGTTAAACACGGCCTTAGCTAGCCCCGTGTCAAAAGGATCCGCAAAGCTCACGTGCCCCACTAACCCACCCTCAAAAAAGGTGCTCGCCCTAATCCCCTTCGTCCGGTCAATGATCTGCGAGGGGATGACAAAGTCCCGAGGACGAATATATTCCTGTAAGCTGCCGACAGCTGAGAACGCGACGATGGAGCGAACGCCGATGGACCGGAGAGCGGCGATGTTGGCGCGGTTAGGGACTTCCGTCGGGGTAAGTTCGTGATGGAGGCCGTGGCGGGAGAGGAATGCTATGGGGGTGTTTTGTGGCGTTTTGAGGATCGTGAGGGGGCTGCTGGGGGCACCGTAGGGTGTTTGGATATTGAGGCTTGCGACGGCCTGAGGCGGGGTGTTAGCTTTGGCTAAGGTGAATTTAAAGGGGAAACTGGAATTATAGTACAGTAAACCCTTCAGCTTCCAAAGCCGAAATTCCAGTCCCCCCAATTACAGCAATGCGTACGGGCCCCTCTTTGCTCAAACTCGTTAGCGGTGCATCCACAAGACAAGGGAACACACAGACCGGAGAAAGTATCTGGCAATGCCATCCTAGCGTAGTTATATCGTGGTTTAACTCCTCGATAATTGTTCACAAGGCCGATGATGGAGGTAGAGATGAGGTGGGGTAGATTTTTCCAACGCTTGGTGAAAACAAGAAAAAGGAATTCGCACCGTGGGGGGGACGCGGAATAGGGGACCCCGCACCAGCCCGATTGATAAGGGATTCGGTAGATCACGGTAGGGCAGGGAGATGGTGTCGGTAGTGTTGTTACCCTCCTTTGGGATACAAATCATTTCTCCTTGATTCTAACGCCGATATGAGGACTTCATATGAATTGCTCGCAAGTTATGATCTAACCCCCGCGGAAACTCGCATACTCGAGTTACTTGATGCAATCCGATATTTTCTTCTGAGGATAAGGTGTGGGATACATCGAGGCAGAAGTATTAGTACTCGAGTACTGAACCTTCCGTGGGAACATCACATCAGGGAACGAGAGTTCTTGGAGGCTTACATCATCATCTCCTGGATCTCCCCCCGGATCTCCCATTTACCGGAATAAAGATCTTGGCATAAAGTGTGATAAGTAATGGTTTATCATCTCCCTTTCCGTCTAATTAATTCACGATCGCGGGTTTTTATTTCGGAAGTGTAGGGTTAGGGTCGAGTGATTTCCAGTGACATCCACCATTTCTAGCTGGATAAGAGATTTTGGAGAGCGAACGTGTAAACACCCCCAAAATTTATTTGAGCGAAGAAACTCAGGGCCTGTTTGGATACAACTGTTCCGTTCACGCGTAGAGTGGCGTAATTCAGGAACAGTGTGCCGGTGCGGGCAAGAGAATACAAGTATCATAGAAATGGCAACGATGGTTATTGCGTTTAAAGATTTCCTGCACACATGTGTTTCGCGGGGGATGATTGGACGAACAGCAAGTTTCTGCACGAGGCACTGAATGAAGAAAGTGATTCGCTGAGATTTCTAAGTAACATCAGGACCGGGCATTCGTTCTAAACCGTAACTTGAACCTGCGCCTATTCAAATTTAACCAAGGTATGGTGATCCTAGACGGGTGACCTTTATTCATCTCGGTGAAGAATTCCGTCCTATTAAGATATGAAATCTGCAAATTTGAGAATGATTAGTCCGTGTATCTAAAGTCCGGACCAGCAGCTCCTAGCCAGTGCTGTGGCAAGGCCAGCTGCGATGGGCGGTGTTACCCGCTGTGATTAGGTTTCTCTCATGCTGTGCCCCAACACCTTTACAGTAGTAACCCTGACCTTGGTCAGAAAACGTGACTGCAAATTTTTCAATTTTGGCCGACACCACAGGTCTTGGCATTCTCCCTCGAGTAGTATAAAAAGCCTCTTCTCCCCGCTCCCCTCTTCTCTCACCATGCGATTTTACTTCATAGGATCATTTCTATAGTATATCGCCTCATCTGAAACTCTAAACAGAGCCACAGATTCTCCAACCTGGGAGATGACGACTATCTCCTCGAGACCCAAGAGTGAAGCCTTTTTGCCTCCGCCTCGGCGGTGGTGGTGATGATCTCGACCCAAATTGCTGTTTTCTCTTCTGAGTGAGCGATGAGGGTGGGCCTCGATGGAAGTCTGACAGGTTCCGCATCATTATGGTTTATTTCAATGTATCTAATTATTTGAACCAGTGCGTCGTATTCTTCATAAAGTCACTCCGTAATTGCGCTTTCACCAGATCTTGTGATGATTGATTTATCTTGCTAAGTTATCGGCACGAATTTTAGCTTGTTCGCTCAACCACACAACTTCCGATTGTGATGACACCTGATATGATAATATTAAAGAGCTTGCACGCCGATATTGGAGGACTTCCCGTAGGAATCTGGGAAAATCTGGAGCTCGGATCAAGAATCTGGATCACAAGCTGTTCCCATAGAAAAAACTCATTTTCCAAATTTCTAGATTATGATCATGGTAGAAAAATGAAACTGCGCGTATGAAACCTAATAGATACAAGTAGGAAATTATCTTTCATAGGATCATGTCCTGTAGCAGCTTGCCAGTTTTCTATTTTGTGCATTGAGAACTAGGACCTAATGTGTCGAGAACTGTAGCCTTAGAGTATACAAGTTTCTAGATTTCTTAACCCTTTCAAATCTGAACCAGGGGGTTAATCAAAATTTATTATAAACTAATACTGTAGCGCCTGTGGAGCCAACACTCAAACCCTCACTCGCAGACATCGTCTCCCAGGAAGAGGCCTATAAGGGAATCCTCCGCAAGCACGCTGCCAAGTGAAGCTTACAAGAAATCTAGGAAGAGCAAGAATTCATGAGATAGTGGGATGCAGAATGCGAGCGGGTGAAGCTTGAGACAGCGGTAGCTTCGGAGAAGCCAGCACAGCATGGGGGTATGAAGCCCCAAGGCAGAGGTAGGGGTGGAGGCGGGGGTGATCGGAGGGATAGCCGAGAGGGAGGAAGTGAAGGTGGTATTACAGGTGAAGGTACGGGCAGTCATATTGGCGGCGGTGGGAGGGGCAAAGGGCGTAGGGGGCGAGGCGGAATCAGGACTGGAGACGGAGGTCCCGCAGAGGGAGCAAAGGTTAGAGGTCCAAATAAATAGATAGATTTCTAGTATATAGTTAGCAGGCTCGCACTCGGGTCGGCTATGGCATGTATTCAAAGGCATTGAGTATACTAAATGGTGGCGCTCGTATGACATTGTAGGACACGATCGTGAATAGACCAATCGTTTCTATTGGAAATGGTGGTTAGGTATCAGACACCAATGTCCTTGTACTCGTCTCATGCTATTATAGCCTGCACCAAAACTACCCTCCTATGTTTGCTTCTATCCCTACGGTTTCCCGGATATCTTCTTGCTTCTCACAATTCCTTCCGCGCTCGCATCCGGCGATATTTCCAACAGTTTCACTTGAAGTTCCGCAGGGCCACGCAATATTACTCGAAAATTTCGATTCTCAATGATTTCTTGCATGATGCTGAAGGTGTGGAACCAAGGCTTGGGGTTTCTGACGGGGTTGGATTAAGAAATAAAAACCAACATAGGCCGTGCCATGCCCCCTCTGGGGGGACCCCCCGAATCTAACAGCAAAACACCTCCCAGTATGCTACAACCTACCCCCCTCCCTTATCCCACCTACTCGGAATCTTCTAAAAATATTAGTAAAATCTTTCCAATTTTGAACAATGTGGCAACTAACCGAGGTTTCCTTGATGTGAGCCACGATCTCCCGCACTCGTTTCTCCCCTTCCCCATCAAGGAGGTTGAGATTCCAGCGCTCCAGAGGAGCAGTATCTGTAACTCGAAGTAGATTATCGGCAATTCCTTGGGGCTCGATGTCCCCACTCTCCCTCTGTGTCTTATACACACATAATCTCGTTCCCAGCGCGCTGATTCCGTAAAGTGTATCTATTTTGACGCTATCAAACATAGAATTGATTCTTTCACGCATTTGCTTATCGGCGTCGGCCCGGGTGGAGATCTGCTCAATATGACTCGAAGCCTTTATTTCCACAAAAAAAACTGGGTGCTCACCGTGACTAACGATGAAAATAGTGGTGAAATCAACTGATCGAGATTGACGCGGACGCTTGTACTGCGGAGCAACCTGAAAATCCTCTTCGAAGGGAAATAGGTAAGTTAGGAGAGTGTTGTAGGGTCCATAAAATCGTGATTCATCTTTGACACCAGTGGACTCAGCGATTTCGAAGGACTTGATGATCTTTGGTGGCCACGGCATACTTTGACAGGTGAATTGCGTGAGTTGGAGTAATATTTGGTTGTCGGTTGTAAAGGTAATCAAAGTTGTGGCCCCAAGAACCAGTCCTGTTGTGGCGCTCGGTTTTGGTTGCCCAGCCAACCCGACCAACACCTTTGATTTGCAAACACGCAACATGCGAAAATCTTGTAGGGTCTGTCCGCCTTTCCGAGAGAGCGGGCGTTTTCTGTGATTCATACCATCTGCATCCCTCCCACCCTGCCACATATCTTTATCCAAGTTTGTGTGGATGGTTTCTACGTTTACATCTTAGGCTTATAGCACAAGAACGGATTTTGTTAATCTTCATTCTTCGCATCTAACGAGCCCTCTTCACTCCTTTAACTATAAAACTCCTCATACACGATGAGTTCACCACCTCCAAGCCCTCCGCATAAGGCTCAAGCTACTTCAGCCTCCTCTTCCTCGTCGATTTCCGGTCCCTACGGACCCCGGAATACTTTGGATAAAGGGACTCCACCAGGATTTGCCGCTGTCAATAGTCGCCTTCATGAGCCTCCGAAATTTGGCTCAACGACTCCTATGAGGTCAACCCTTGCACCAATCCCAGGGATTCAGGCCAGTACCGCGGTAAATCGAAGGCTAGACTATTCGGGGTCAGACTATACTAAGCACGATGGACATGGGAATGCAGAAGAACGTAAGTATTTGAGTTTCCTTTTGCAAAACTAAGGGGCTCTCTCGTTTGTTGTGCTATCTCCTACAACAGGGCGTGCGGATCAGAGATCCTTGGCTAACTTTTTTGGTAACAGTTCGCCGACATGTTCCTGTCGTGATTGCCAGAAGAGATGAGTTTATGCAACCTTTGCCCCTTGGTGGGCCTAAAGATGCCTGGAGACCTCGCAAACCGACAAACCCAACCAATGCAATTGATCTCACAGCCACCGATGATCAGCTCCCTGTCGTCATTCCTCGTCCCCAAGGTGCCCCCAGCTTTCATTCTTCCTATCGCGGGGGCCCTTCGAGTTCTGGATTTACGTCTATCAATCAAAGTACACAGAATACGATTGACCTTACTAAGCAGAATAGACGCTTCCCACCTACATTTTCTATACCCGGAGGGGGTGCCATCCCGGGTGCGGATGGAACATATTATGGTGGGACGTATGTCGACAATGAGAAAACCACCGAGAGTATCAAGGAGCTTTTGGAGGGGATTAACGATTTCCCTGCGACCAGAAGAAGCCGAAGAAAGAAGACTAAGAAGGCCGCCGCTGGTGAAGACGAGGGATTGACCAAGTTAATGAAAGAAATGAATACCGGGGAAGATGGCGAGCCGGCCCTGGAGGAAGGGGAAGGAGCGAAAAAAGAAGCCAAGGGAGAGGAAAAGGTGGAGGAGGAGGGAGAGGAAAAGATGGAGGAGGGGGAGGAAGAGGAAGAGGAAGAGGAGGAGGAGGAGGATGTAGAGGACGAGGATGAAGAAGACGAGGAGGAGGATATGAGCGTGGTTGAAGGCCTGAATGTCACGCTTCTTCCTCACCAGATTCGTGGTTTGGCTTTCCTGCTTAGTCGGGAAGAAGGGAAGGCTAGGGGTGGTATTCTGGCGGATGATGTGGGTGCTGCTCTCCTGGCTCTTGGGTGTATAAACTAATGGCAATGATAGATGGGTCTTGGGAAGACAATTCAATCGATTTCGCTCATTCTCTCACATCCGCATCCGAATTACCCGCTCACTGGCTCTCGTTCTGCGCTTTCGCCTCAGTCGAAGAAAGCAGCTGCCAAATTGCCCTCCGATCTAGAGAAGGGAACACTTGTTATTGCTCCATTGGCTCTTATCAAGCAATGGGAGGCAGAAATTGCTAGAAGGACAACTGATTCCCATAAAATGCGTGTTTGTGTTCATCACGGCCCTAATCGTGCCAAGGATCCAAGTAAACTACGACGATATGATGTTGTAATCACGACCTACGATGTTATTCGTTCTGAGCATAAGGATCCCTCCTTTACTGAGGGAAGTGATGGGAACGGTCAGCAAGTCGGATGTTTCGGTTTACGTTGGTGGAGAATTATACTTGACGAAGCTCATACGATCAAAAACAGGCTTGCTAAAGTTTCACTCGCTGCGTGCGCTCTAAGGGCTAGATACCGTTGGTGTCTTACAGGAACGCCGCTACAAAACAAGATCGAGGAGCTTCAAAGTCTTATTAAGTTCTTGAGAGTTGCCCCATTTGATGATCTTGCAGTTTGGAAAGAGCAAATTGCCAGGCCAATGACTCAGGGTCACGAGGGTGTTGCATTGAAGAGACTTAAAGTAGTTTTAGGGGCAATTATGCTTCGGAGAACCAAAGATGTTCTCAGGAAAGATGGCGAAAAGCTTGAGGCGGAAGGCGGCCAAAATAGGATGAAACTTCCCGCAAGAAAAATGGAAAAGGTTGCCGTTCACTTCGACGCACGAGAGAAGGAATTCTACGAAAAGCTGGAAACCAGGACAGAGGAGAACTTGGAGAAAATGTTGAGCGGGTTTGGAGCAGTCGGTGGTAAGGGCGGAGGTGGTGTCAACATGACGAGTGCCCTACTTTTATTGCTGAGGTTACGGCAAGGTAAGCTACCTCCAGATCCCATTCAGGTTCTAACGCTAATGAGTATTTAGCTTGTAATCATCCCCAGCTTGTGGCGGGAAAAATTCACAAAGATAAGGAGTCCGGGCTTGGTTTGGCCACACCTCGCAAGAAGTCAAACAAGCCAGCCACAGCCGTTGATGATGTATTGGATGATGAACTGGCTGGATTGCTTGGCGGGCTTAGTGTCGATGCCAAAAAGTGCGATGTTTGTTTTTCGGACCTGACAAAGGAGGAATCACAACGTGGTGAGGCAAGATGCGCTCATTGTCGGGCGGATCTGGATGAGCTCTCAAGGTCTGCCAAAAAGGCAAAGAGAAAAGGGGAGAAGATTAAGGGGAAAAAAGTGAAGAATAGGGGGAGACCAATCGTCCTCGACAGTGACGATGAGGAGGACAAACCTGAGCTAGAAATCTATGCGGAAAGCGAAGAAGACGACGATGAAGGGAGTCAAGCCGAAGAAGGAACAGATACGTCAGATGAGGATGATTACGTTAAACTAAGAGCCCGCAAAACCCACAGTCTTATCGATGATGAGGCTGAAGAGGCATCTGAAGAGGAATCTGATGAGGATTATCCTAGTCTTACCATTTCCACGAAGATTAAGTATCTTTTGGCTGTACTGGAGAAGGAACTTAAGTCGAAGAATAAGACTATCGTCTTCAGTCAATTCACTAGTATGCTGGATCTTATTGAACCTTTCCTACACAGGAAGGGAATTACGTTCACTCGGTATGACGGGAGCATGAAAAATGACGACAGGGAAGCTAGCTTAAGAAGGCTGAGGGGAGAGGGAGAGTATGCACCTCGACCCGGGAGAGAAGATAGAGACTGGTGCGGGGTCTTGTTATGCAGCTTGAAGTGCGGTGCGTTAGGATTAAACTTGACCGCAGCTTGTAGAGTGGTCATATTAGAGCCGTTTTGGAATCCGGTTTGTCCCATTGCCCTATTTGTGTCTCAATGCTAATCACCGGATATAGTTTGTTGAAGAACAAGCCATCGATCGGGTTCATCGTATCGGTCAGGAAACCGATGTGGTCGTTTACAAGATTACCGTTGCTGGCTCAGTGGAAGAACGTATCCTTCAACTCCAGGATCAGAAGAGAGAGCTTGCAAAGGCAGCCTTCGGAGACGGCGACGGCGGCCTCGGAAATGCTAAGGCAGCCAAATTGAGTATGAAGGATATCCTGTATCTTTTCAGACGTGATGCTGAAGGAGTCAATTCGTCCGCTGAGGCGCGGGGTTTGGGCGCTCGCACCAAAATACTGGGCAAGGGTCCTAGCAGAGGAGGAGACGACGAGAGGGGCGTAGGTTATACCCGGGAGGTGCCGGGGAGATATGTTACTCCAAGCGCTGAAGAGGAGCAAGAGAGAAAGAGGGTGAGCGAGATCTCCAATCCTTATGGTAGGAGGTAGTCGTTTGTCTGTGGCTTTGTTGCTTTAATTTCATTGTTACATTCGAGCTGGAATAGTGCATGGGTATGGGTTACGTCTTTACGGTATTATTCATAAAAATAAACGTTCTCAACGATCTAACCCTGAAACTCTTTGCTTGAACGCCCGTGATGAAGTTGTGAATTATTATCCTTCGGATATGCGCTACACAATAGAGACCCTTGCCGCCCAAGGCGCCCCATCCCAATGCAATCAGGATTCGGCAGGAGTTCTCGCAACGTAAGCTCATCTACAGGCGATCACTCGGTTCCACGGAATGTGAAAAACACAAATGACAGGCTACGTGCCACGATTGCGTGGCGGCGAAATGCTATCGTAAGTGCGTGCCCCTCAGCGTCAGCCTAGGCTCACTATGTGAGCCCTCCTTTCTGCTCAGCTGGGCTTGCTGCCCGGCCTATGAATACCGACCGACCTACCGCGAGCGCTCAAACTTCACGGTCCTCCCGAAATTCCAAGCCGGTAGGATACATCAAATGAGAGCGAACAATAAGGCGGGAAGGAGGGGGGCTGATTGGAAGGGTTTCTTTTGTTGTGAGATATATGGTGAATTTTTCCTTTTCAATTAGGGGGAGATTTCCTTTTATTATACTAGAGGGTTCGTTTTGGAATCTTGAAATGAATCTTACTTTAGGGTAGTTATGGGATGGTGTGTGATGCGCTTTGTGGTTTAAGGTATGATACTTGTTATGTTGAGGGGGTGTATGATATTATGAAATTTCCTTTGTTATTATATTTGGGGTTTCTAGGCTATGCTGGACTTCGTTCCTTCTTTCTTTGGGCCGAGTTTAGATCGCTGGCGGGACGGGATATATAGGGCTTCGGTACATTTATGCGAGTGCAACGGGGAACAAATCACTGTTGATATTATGAGGGTAGCACATTGAAATGGTTATCATACTACGAACTCCCTCCCTGGGATTTGTTTTCGTCCTTTCTTTCCTTCTTTTTTTTGCCCTCCCCTCTTGGTGTTTCCTGTGGGTCGTGGGAGTCGTTGGCCACTGCTACATTAGCTTGAAACTAGAGAGAATGGGTACCGTGTAAGGCTCCCGGCTGGATTTCCTTTTTCAACTTAACAGAAGCAAGAAGGCTGCTGAGGAGAGTATATAAGCAGTTTATTTTACAAATTGGTCAAAAGGGAATATCGCTTGAGCCTCGAGGGATGGCATGCCCCTTAGAAGCCAATAACTTAGGGGTCGTTTAGTAAACTAGACAAAGTCCAAAACGCACCAAAATTGCAAGGTTTTCGAGGCTATCGTTACCCAACCACCATAGGCAGAAACAGCATAGAAAAGGTTCAAAAAGTAATTTGCTATACTTGCACCCATACAAAAAAGTGTGGGGTTTTGTTTCCTTCAATGCTTCTAGAGTAGTGAGGAGTGGAATATCCTTTCTCCCAAGGCATTATACTTGTACCTGCCAAGACTAGGGTTTTTGTATGGGGAAGAAAGATACATTGCAATACACCTTTCCCAGTTCATCTGCCCGCAGTTCTGTGCAAGCTCCAGACGAAAGCCTGGAACAAATATATATATAATAATTGTTATACTTCAGACATGCTAAATCTTTTAAAGTAATTTCCAAAGCTGAATTTCAAGATGTCTGTGGAAATATAATGGCTCAAAACCTGCAATTTTAGTGTTTCAACCTCTCCTTGGTTACCAAACGATCCCTATTGGGATCTTTGAGCCGAGTGATATGTTGTGCCATCGCTTTATTCTCTCACTAGCACTGTGAAGGTTTCACAGAATATATATCATAGTTTGCTTTAAAAGTTAATCTTTACGGAAGGCTCTATGAAATACTTCACAAACTTGAGGTGGAACTTTGCTGAGCCCTAGAAAGTCCACCTCCGGAAGGTATTCATGGGTGGATAATAAAAATGGTAATTATAGAAACTGTTATGGGTCACTTTTTGTTTTTTAATAACTAGTCAAATGTTATAATGATTTTCGGTTTTACCACTTAAATGTCGTCGATATAAGTACCGATCCTGAACCCGAACAACCTAAGGAGAAACTTATACGTCCTGCTAACATTGGCCCCCAAACCCCCTCCAGGATGCCGGAAAACCGGAGAAAGAAAAATCCTCTCATCATAAACCCGGCCAAGCGGACCCCTTCCCACCCCCCCTCAAAGAAATTCAGACCGATCTCCTCGGGAAGAGGTGATAGGGCCATTGGCAGAAAATCTTCTCTCTTTCCCTGCTGCCGAAACGCTTACCCACTAATCTGGGGGTGCCGGGAGAGGAGGAGATTGGGCTTGCATGAGGTTTTAGGCCGGACTAATGTTCATCCGGCGTTCGGATTTCGGCGATGCCCTTGGGGGTTTTGGAGGCTCTAGTAGTTGATAAAGAGGTTCTGTGGATTCGGCTTTTCTCAGTGGTTGAGTGGAAGCTATGGTATTGGTGGATATAGCAGGAGTTGAGGTGGGGGATGGTATAATTCATGTACCGGTACTTGAGAACATGTACCAAGCTAATGAAAGATGCTGTATGACTGTGTAGATTGTTTGCCAAGACTTTCACACTCGTACCAAGCCTTGGCAATAATAAATACCTTGCTAACTAGCGCCTCTGTTAATTAAAAAAACCTGTAAATTATTCCCCTTCACTCTCACTATCTGGTAGAGGTTTTTTCGTCTTTTTTTGAACACCTATGTGTTGTGTTATCAATTAAGATGTGCCTAAAGGTTTAGTACACCTTTTAGAGTGCACCCACCATAGGAGAGGTTGACTCTGGTTGAGCGAGTGAGCTGCTGTGATCGATGAGTTTGTGATTTTTAAATTTTTTCCAGTCGTATTGCACTTGCTGTGCAGTATGACACTTGCGGAAATCAAGAGTACCCGGAATTCGGGAGTCGTCCGACCTAAAGTGTGCCGAGATATTTAGATACTTTTGTTTTTCGGAAGTTGAGAGTTACATGGCGTTGTTGCATGTTGCAGACACAAGTGCTACTTTTAAATGCATCCCATCATACCGATCCCTATACGTCACTCTCCGGGGTTCGTCGTGCTCCCGTTAAAGACTATCTACCCGATCGGCCAACGCACATGTACTAGTAGTCCCCGGTGTGCATGCCATTCTGGGCCGGATCTTATGACTTCTAAGGCGCATCTTGGGGCCTATTTCGATTCGTTAGTAAGTGTGGGAGATCTGTTTGAATTACCCATCCTAGGGCATCGCAATGGATGGCTTCCCCTAGAAATTTAGAGCATATTTCCTGAATTTTGAGTGGCTATATCTTTGCACTGTGGTAACGGGCTGCCGCTCGAAGGAGTTACTGATGTCTCTTAGCTCTTGGCCAGTGCTGGTAGAGTATGATGGTTAACCATACCAAAGAAATAACCTGTTCTATGAGTGAAAAATCTCTGGCTAGTTTTGCAGGTATTAAAATAAATCCAGGGAATGCTGGTCTTGGTGCATAATCCACTATGAATTTCTGTCAGACAAGTTGTAGAATCGCCCTTTCTGCATACCCATGCCAAGTAGCTCCCCTTCCTTTCCTCCTACCCCCCCTATCACTCAGCGCCGCCTTTCCTTTTGTACCGAGTGACACAGACGTTAGTCTGGTATGAAATATGTGGAGATGAGGCAGGGCTTCTTTCGTTGGTTGGGTGGTTGTGTAACAATAGCCCAATTATCGGATCTTATTGCCGGATAGATTTACCTATAATAACCTTTTACGGTTTAGGCTTTACACTGATCCCTTCTGTCAGTGTTGATAAATGTGAAGGTGCTATGAGCGGCGGGTAGGAAGGGTTTTAATTCTCCACCCTTCTTGATGTGCTTTTTTTCCCTTTTGTCACCGCTGACGACCTGAAATGTCTAGATATGGAGAAGGCTCTGAGAAACCGGTAATCCTATGAAGTTTTAGAGTCTGTCTTTTGCTTTCTTTTTCAAGAGCGGCGTAGATGGGATGAAATGGAGCTGCTGAAAAGAGCGCGTAGCGTATTCGTGGAGATATCTGAGCTGGAATACAAAGAGAGCTCCCTTATTAAAACCCAAGAATATTTGTGAAAATCGGGGGAAATAGTTTCACCTCTTAGGGAGAATTTTAACTTTTCATCCATAGATCCTGCCCTTAGGTTCCAAGATATTCCAGGGGAAATTGCAAATCGGGGTGAATGGGAGACGAGGATATACGGGTACCGATAATAGAAGAGACTTGCTCGATTTTCTCGATAGATGAACAGGTCCCTTACATACAGAGAAGCCATCTCGTAGCCGGCATGGTACGACGTATAGGCATCTCTTTGGCATTGTTTGTGGTAAACTGGATGATAATATCTGAAGGGTAATGCGGGACTTCCCACATAGATGTTATGTCACGGGCTAACATGGCAATTCACCCAGATCGTGATCTCAGGGGCTCTAAAGAAAAAGTCGCTTGGGGTGAAAACTATCCCCGATCTAGGCAAAAATAAAAAGAGCTTACAGTATATAATTTATTCCCAAGTATTCGCAAGGGCTATGCTAGGATGGTATGTGCTAAGGGAAGGCAACACCTCCTGGGTGTCGAATGTAAATAGAACAAAGCCAATGATAAACCAAGAATTCGAGAAGACAAGGCTGACAATCTGCTCCTCAACATTTCCCGCTCAGCGCTGGGAACTGAGATCTGGAGCTTCCTCCCAGTTGAAGTCTTCATCAGTCAAATCTGGCAACTGATCAAATGCTTCAGGCTATTGCAAACAGTGGTTAGCTTCTACACAAATAGGTTGGGAGAGTGGGGGAATGGAAAGAGTACCTTCATCAAATCCAACAATTCCTCTAACTCGGTAGCTGTTCTCATCTCTTCCGCCATCTCCTCTTGGTCGTGCTGCTCTACTACCGTCATCTCCTTCTCTTGCTTCTGTCTCTGCAAAACTTCCTTAGCAGCCATCGCGGCGTCTTCGCCAAAGCCAGTACTACCGGCGGGTCCATCTCCATAGTGCTCATCATCTCCAGCCATCTCCACTTCCATTTTATCATTCACTGTCTGTTCAACCGCCCTTACCCCTTCCATCTTCCTCCCGTGTTCCTTCCTAGTCTTATAACTTAGGGTCCTGATAACCTGATTAACAGCCTTATAAATTCTATCGTGACCAAAGTTAGCCCGCCAAACCCCTTTGAATACTAGGAAATAAATCAAGAAGGAACATACTTATCATAATCGTCTGGCCAAACTAACCCCTTCCCGCCCCCAGGAAAAAACTTGGGCCCAAGCTCGAGAAGGGCGTTATGAAGCCATTGACGATAAACTTTCTCGTTTTCCTTGCTGTTGAAACGCTTACCCTCGAATCCGGGCATGCCGGGGCGCGCAATAAGGGACTTGATGTCGACTTTTAGATCAAAGTATTTATCGGCGGTCATGCCGATTTCAAGGATGTGTTTGGGAGTTTTGACTGTATGGACTGTCTCTGCCGACTTTCTTCCCATTATTGCGGTTGTAGTCTGATATCTATTTCTTCTGTGGTGGTTGAGGGGGTTGATGTGATGAGAACGGCGTAGTATTGGCAGTAGTAGCGGTGGTGATAGTGATGGTGGCAGTGGGATTTTTTCGGTTGGTAGTGTGGAGGTAGGTGGTAGATGCTATAGTTGTAGTAGGGGGGCGGTAGCTACAGTTTTCAGGGCAGGCGAGTGAGCAGTTGTGACTCGGGGTTTAACCTCTGAAAGTCGCTAGAGTTTCGTTGGTTCCTTTGCTCGATTACCGTACTGCTGAGAGTGGTGGTAGTAGTGGTGGTGGCTTGGTTATTATAATGAGAGTATCACTATTAAGTAGGGCTGTGGTATCCCATACTAGGGTTTTGGGTATAATATTGAGTCCAGGTTCACTCCCATGCTATCATATATTATAAGGTAGGTTAACCTTCTAAAAACAAGGCGTATAGTATAAGTGGTGTATGATACTCATTCCTAATCTCTAAAAATTCTATTATCGTCATATCATAGTATTTGTGGCTAAAAAATAAGTTTCCTATTTGTTGGGGTAACATTTAATGGGATGCGTAGCTGGGGCAAGCCGTTACCCTCTCTTAGTGTGATAGTGCGTAATCTCCTACATTTTAACAAACACTGCCTAGTATCGGAATAATAACGGCAAACTGGTGATTGTGATTGTGGTGGCATCATACCATGGCTGGCGGTCTGCTCCAGCAGCTGTTGTGCCGTAATGTGACTCTAGGCACTCCCGAGAGCTGGGAAGCAATCGGGCTGCCGACGGAGGTTATTAACTATAAAGAGCTCGGCGAATGAGTGAAAATTAACGGGTTTCTTGCAGTGCGCCTTGAAACTCCTTACTGTTACTAATATCGGTCTATGCTAGGCGATCTTCGAGTATGGTGAGGGCGGGATGGGCGCTGACCGGCTATGATCTTGATTGCTGATTTACAGCTTGCCCCGAGCAGGCCGGGAGGCAGGATCTTCTCGTAATATGTTTTTCTGTTAACTTCGAGGCCTAAAAAGAGCAATCAAGTGCAAGTATGCTGGGTGGGCTGCTCGGACGGGCGACTGAGGGGAATTGAAAAAGGAACCGGACGAAGGCAATTAGAGGAGGAAAGCTAGAGCTTGCCGATATTCTTAAGATGCTGCAAATGACATCTTCTGAAATGGATGTGTTTATAATTGTCTATGCTCAGGAGGAGTGCGTGCTAGGAAATAGTGTATTTATTCTTGATTTGATAGACCGAGTTCTCTAAAAGTCACCTAGCACACAAATATTGCTTACGGGGTGAGCCTATATTCAACCCGAGAGCATAGAGCGTCATGTGAGAAAGGAAACTAGTCTATCCATCAAGTACAAGCAAGCTGATATTGTCAGATATCTTCACACTAAGCTGGTCGAGGACGCAAACCCGGATGCAATAGACAATAGTCCAGGGGCAGACATTCTTATAAGAATTCCGAAGGATATTCCGGCGATGTAGGTAGAAGGATGCTAGGGAGAGTATTCCAAGTTATCCGCTAACAGGCGCATATCTAGACTCTTGCTCGTCTCTCTGAATCTCGATGCCATCCTGCAAGAACCCACAATTAGTCACTGGCGGCAAAGGTGGCGAAGGCTCTGCAAAATGAACGACGGATTGTGGCCCGGGAATACTTAGTTCGCGAGGCTGGGTCCCATTTCGGGGCATGGGGGAAACACGCGAGGCTCAGTATGGCCGCTTTGATGTGGATCTCTCAGTCGGAGCTTCCCCTGATGGCCGATAACCATTGCCACTGTCTAGCAATTGTTATCGCATCACTGAGCTTTAATACCGACAATGTTCCTTTGGTAAGTCTACCAGAAACCAGTTGCCACGGAATTGTTGCCATAGACAACGAGGCTTCCGTAATCGGAATAATCTACATCTAGGTGGAGGGCTACCTCCGAGCTCGTGCAGATTATTTTGGACAGCCCAGTCGAAAATGGCAGAATGCTGCTTAAGTTATCTGAATTCCCTACAAGTCAAGCCTCTTCCGATATGGCCATATGTGAATGTTGCTAAGATACCAATTCACAAAGATTCTCCATTGTTGGAGAATACTAGATTGTATCAACTAGACAAAGATTTACTATTGAACCTAAGGTAATTAATATAATGCACTTATGCTGGTAACAGCATGAAGATGTGGATTTTATTGATAGTCTACTACAATTTGAGCCTGTGCCAATTAAAAATCTACTCTCAGACCACAACCACAAATAATTTTTTCAAGCTTAGCCACCAGGCTAGTCATTTAGAGTATATATTTGGCAGTTCAGAAAATATTATTTGTCCACTAAGGACCTCTGTAGCCATATTTATGTAGAAAAAACAAAATATTAGTAAGCTGTATTTTTTACTATGTAAAATAGCTTTAGCCTTCTGCCTACCTATAGATTTAATAATAATAGCTAAAACATTGTTGGTTATTGAGCAATTTAGCTTTAAAGATTGTAGTTGCAAAATACTATTCACAAACAGCTGGATTATGCAATATTATTGAGAGATAAACAATATAACTTATAAAAGAGATATGGCTCTTTACTTGCAAAAATAGATATATGACTTTATAAATAAACTCTATCTTCAAAGTTCTATATCATGCATTAAGCTTAGTGATCTTGAATTAAATTTTGTTAGTTTTAGATTAATAGCATTGTTTTATTAATTGTATAATTACTATTGGAAGAGACTGTTAAGATAAAGAGAAAGATTTCATAATATATATTTTTCTGGTCATACAGATTGCAATACATTTTTCCACTCTCTATTGAAATACCCAATATTCAAGCTTTTTTTGGCACTGGCTGAAATTTTGTGGCTTAATTAAATCAAAAATAACTATAAATATAGAGTAAATTGAACTCGAGGGTGGTTTTTAAATTTGTGACTAAATACTAAACTGTCTCTCAATACAAACTATTTGGTATATATTATGAATGTCTTAAATCATATTATGAGATAATAGAATTGGGGAACAGGTACCTTTATCACCAAAGGTGATCTGCCATTTGATATTTTCTTTGGCCAAAGATGAGTTCTTTATTCAATCCAACTATATGCGTTAATAACTTCAATATATGAGAGATGACCATGAGATTGGTTGTTTATTGAATTGACCTTTCATAACTTGTTTTATATTTACTAATATAATATAAAAAGTAATCTAATTTGACAGATTATGTTTCTTACAGATTAAGTTTCCCAAAATATCTTTAAGGTTAATTTACAACTCCTTGGAAGTTGTGTTGGCTTTTCAGGCTTATTATAGTAGTAACAAGTTAACAGAAAATAATTCTACATTATCAATGTTCAAGTTAATGAAATAAACTCTTGATAACTTGCTTTATATTTACTAATACAATATAAAGGATAATCTTATTTGTCAGATCAGATTCTTGAGAGACCAAGTTCTCCAAAACATTTTTAAGGGTAATTTGCCACACTTTGGGAGCCATATTAGTCTTGGTTGATCTTATAGTGATAACAAGTTTATTACAAGCATTCTAGCATAAGGAAAGTATAAAAGAAAGAAGAAATAAAGGTGTAATTAGAATATATTTGCTTATCTGCCATCTGCTTAACCCTATAAGTTATAGGCCACTAATTCTATACATTGTATGGAGAAAGGGTGAAGAAGTATGGAGAATGAACATACTATTTAATATTGGAACAAGCTAAGTAATAAGATATCAACTAGGTGCCGGTTTCTGTTCTTCAAGTTGGTTTGGTTTTAATGTTCTACTGCTCTCTAAATAGAGAACTGGTATCTCAACCCAGTGATTAAACTGTACCAAAGATGTTGCAATAATAATAGTGAGTCACAATTACCAGAGAGTAGATTCTTATACTCTATTTGTGTGGCTTCTATCTACCACTCAATGGCAGGTGGGCTAGTCGATACTAACTGGCCCATTGTTAGAATACTGTCCATCAGAACAAAAGTCATGTAATATGGAACTTGTCTTTATGGCCTTCAAGACTTAGTACCACTTTTATCTCTCTTATCATTCAATTGTTTACTAATACAAGATAGACTTTGAATGGAAATTAGTAGTTGTAAAACTTCAGATTTGAGGTTCATTGCTACCAAGATCTCCTGGTATTCATTTCCCCATACTTTATCTTCTCTATCTTCTCTTGGACTCTCGAAACTGATGTAGAGAGTGGCCTGGTTGATTTGAACCTGCTTACAGGTACTTGTTATAAGTTAACTATATCTCAATCAATTAGAGATAATTAGTTCGTATTGTTTGAAATGACTGTGATAGTTAGAAAGACTTTAGTAATGATAATTTGGTAAAGATAAAATAGTAAAGATTGTTGAATAGTTAAAAGTTGTTAACTTGCTAACTTAAGACTTTAAAAGGAAAAATTCATGACTGCCAAGATCCACTAGCAGTGTGGCATGGCACACTCATATAGGGTAGTTTTAAAAGTCACAAGAGACCTTGAGCATGTACTAGAATCATATCTTTGTAGATAGCTTAGCCTGTAAAATTTTCTGCATGATTATATTATTACTATAAACTATCAGTATCCCAGCCTAATCACACTATTCCTAGTAGAGTATGCCAATCAAGTGACTCACTAAGCATCAATACTTAAAGTATATCCTCTCTTTGATTATTTCATTTTTCAAATACTTTTAGCTTCCTACTTCTAGAATATATATAGCAAAAAGGATACTAATAGATAGTGCATCAAGAAACATCACAATTAGGTGAAGTACTTGTACTTCAAGTTGTACTATAGTTAGAAGCAAATCTAGACAGACTACCTGATTTCTATTCTGTTAATGCTGAGCAGTACTCAGTTAACCCTATTCTGAGCACTACACTCTTCTGAAGCACATGGTTTTTCATATCATGATTACCTAAGCAAGCTATCTTGGTAGTTCAGGGGAGCTTGGTACCACCTTTATTTTCATCAGATGAATCCTACATCACGTTGTTGCAATTATTCCTTACTTTGCTATATTTAGTTTCTTCACCACATATTGCTTTCACTGTATAGTGAGTTCTGGAAATCTTGGCGTTCCCTAGGCTAACCTGTGCCAAGTCTTCCAGGGCTTTTTTGAAACGAGCCAGCGATGCTTGTATCGTTGCCTTAAGCTCAAACCAAGAAATATAAGTCCATCGATTGGCGGGATAAGCACTCTGTCCAGCAGGGCTATTACATCAAATACCTCGCTGGCTCAGTGACCCTTGTGCGATGAGCCTGAGCCCGGGGGTCCATTTCCTCAAAAGCAATGAGTTATTGTTGAACTATCCATCAAGTGGGCTGGGAGATTGAGGCTCTCATCCTTACTCAATAAGGGCATAGGGAATATTAGTCCTATTTAAGAGTGGCAGAATCCGACCCTCGACCGTACTGCACACCTGGGTGTGACGTTTGCTATCTGCGGGGTGATTTAGCTGAGAGCGAAGAGAGAAAAAGGAAAGAAAGGCGTAGGGAAGCGGAGCAAAGGGATTTTTTGCCCCATTTGATATGGAAAAGCGACAGCAAATTCCGAATGCTGCATAGACTCAGGTGCGAGACTGTCCAAGTTGATCTGTGGCTACAGCAATTTACTACAAACCCCCATTGTTTGGGATCACCACTACTCACTCGTAAACATCTAAAGATGGACTCAAGCTCTTACTCATTTTGTAAGCTTATTTGTTACTTTGTTTGCTGTCAATCCCTACCCTTCTTTGTGTTTATTACTGGTTCGAATTTGCTGGAACTATGAGGCCTGGGAAAGAAGCTGCTGGGTTTATTAAGTGATATATTTCATTACATTTTCATAGGAGTAGTTGACGCTCTACGAGGTTAGCTAGTTAAGAGTGATATTGGCTGTGTTTGTTGCTGTTTTAGAGATTACTCTATAGAGGGGGGGCTTATGGGCATTGTGGGGCTGGAAGAAGATGCAACAACGGCAAGGGGCAACTACATCGAGAGGGAGAACTCGGGCATGTGAAAATACTCCGTCACTTTGTTTCATCATTTTACTTGCCCCTGCGTTTTTTTTGCCTTTGTGTATTTTTTTTCCCTTCCGCTTTCTTGACGATTCTTTTAACTCTCTTAGAAGTGTAAGCCGCGGTTGCCCATTTTTAGTTCTCTAATTTTATCTCCTACCCGCACTCGTTTCTCTAATATTCCTCCTTGACTTTCTAGCAGTGATTGTCCCCGGTCCTCAAGACTACCCTCCGGGTCAATAGTTGTCGTTCCAGCACTGAAATTGGGCGGATAAACTATTGTGTATCGCTGGGATGGCTCTGGGTTATTGCATTGGAGAAAGCAGTTCGAGGAGTCTTTTCGAGCGATTGCATGCTCTGTGGATTCAGGAAGAAGCTGTGATCCAGAATGCGCCTTGTGTTAGTTTGTTCTTTGTCTTTATAAACCCTCTCTTCCCTCCGCAGTTAGAAGGAAGTGGTTAAGGCACAATCCTTTCCAATTGTAGCATTTTAGACACTCCACAACGGATTGCGTGATTCGGAAAAGGGGCACCTGATGTTGGCAAGCATCAGCTAGGGCTCAGAAACTATCGGGTCAGGAAACCTCTTGTCACCAGGTATCACTCGTGTGATTATCCCCTGTCCTTGTTTGACTGATGGTTGATTGAGAGAGAGAGAAAAAGGGTGAGGATGAACCCGACTGTTTACACCACAAAGACGAAGTCACGATTTCCCCGGTTCACACGGCCTCACTCGCCACCGCATCACCTCCGCATCACCTCCGCATCACCTCCGCATCACCTCCACATCACCTCCGCATCACTGCCGCACTACCACCCTGCGGTCAACTATGCGGGATATGGAAGGCCGCTCCAACAGTCCTTGACCATCACTTTGTTACATCACACCCACCCGCTCAAAACCCTTCCCGGCGCACAGAAAAGAAACAAAAATAAAAAAAAGCCTATTTTTCCGTGGTTTTAACTATGCTTTTGAGGAGCGGGAGATTTTGGTATTATTATGTAGTGACAGATATCCACAAACTGGCTTCTTGAGAGTACTTTTGTTGCTTATAATCGTTGCGGAGACCCCCACCAGCCTGAGAATATCTAATCCCTGCAAAATTGTATCTATCAGCCTATCCAGGCAATATAAAAACCCTTCAAGCTCCTTTCTAGTAAGTGACCTAATAATATATAATTTCACAGGTGGCATTGGCATCCTTGTTGCCCTAATTCCTCTGAATGCGGGGGTGAGTAAGAAGTAATTTGCTATGTGTGTTTTTCTTTTTTTCCTGGAGGTCTATATTCTTTCTTGTGCTACCCCCCAATGGCTGGGGGTGGTACTTGGGTGCCGTTGAAATTGGATTACAAGCTAGTAAAGTAGTATAGGCTAAACTCCAATATCCAGATGTATTGGTCTATCTTTTAGGGTATAAGTTGGTATGTGTAAATCAATAGACGCAAACCTTCTGTGGTTATAAGCGTTGGGCAAGGACTTGTTTCCGGTTACAACATCTCTTCTTGTGAGCCTAGGTACAACTCCCTCTCTTCACTTATCTCTCAACCTCGCACAGATCCTGTTTACTCAGCAGTGATTTTTATTTCTTGTGGGTGCTAAATTCTTGACAATATCCCTCAGACTGTCTATTTGTCCCCTTAATTGAGAAGAATACAGAAGCCAACAGTCTCGGAATATTAGGACCTTGGGTATGGCGGTGTGGTATCAAACGTTATGTGGACAATTACCTAATAGATATGGCCAAGAAGTGAGCAGGTAAATTGCCGAACGGAGAGGTTCACTCCGGTAGGCAACTCGCCTTTGGTATTAGGTGAGATCTCTTTTACTGTGCCCCACAGCAGCAAGTTTGTGTCATTGCGTATCCCTTGCTTTTCTGTGGTGTTGTTGCCCCTTGCATGATTACCCAGGCTTCGGATCCCGGATTAACTTTCTTTCATGCATAGGGCACCGTCACTCTGTTGACCGGATGCGGGGAAATTAGAAGCTGGTGTAGCGCTAGGCGATACAGCAGAATTGCCAGCATAAGTATTACTTCAAAGGACTAAGGCAACATTTTGTTGCAAGCGGTAGACAAAATCATTCCTCCCTAGCGGACGCTATATGTTTGTTCCCGTAGGGAATAGGATCATCACCTGCGTGGTGGGAAGTATTGGTATCCAATAACCTACAGTATCTATTAATGATGACAGAACAGGGGGAACTTTTTAGATAACTCTTTTCGGATATGCCTCTTGGGGCATTCTAACCTTTTAATAGCAGAAAAACTGCAGCTCTCCGCTGTGACTCCGTATGGGTGCTCGAACTCTAAAGCTACTTCTTAAGGCGATAGTAGATTAATAGCGCTTCTAGCGTAACGGTACTGTAAGAGAAAGTATCATCAATCCATGGGCTCCATCCTAGCATAATATCCCCTGGAAAGAGCGGCAATGGCCTAGCACAAATAGTTCTTAGACAAAAGCTATCGTTGGTGGGTCCAAGTACCGCTGAAAGCCCACCAAAAAACAACCGAAATTCAGAGTCTCTGAAATCCCAATTGCACTTCCACTACTTAATTAATTAGAATTAAAGATGAGTCAATAGATAGTTAAAGATCTAGTGGATCCGGAATCTGCATTTTGATAAAAAAAATCCTTTGTTTTGAGGGTAGCATTCGCCAATTGGCGCAGCTCGTCCTAACACTGGAGTTAATTGCCAAGAATTTGTATGGACGCCCATAGAAAGACATGTTTTTAAAATAGCCAATTTCATTTCGCCATAGTTCATTCAATATTGCGCTATCTAGTCCAATATTGAAATATCACGATTGAAATACCTAGAACCAGTATTTTACCAAGAATTGATTTACTTGCAGGGCAGGTGGTCGAATTCTGGCGCTCTGAAAAACGTCCCTTTTGGCGCAAAAGTAGCCCACCAAGGATGGATTTTGTCAGGGCATTGTACTCACACATACTGTAACTACTCGAAATATGAGAAATGTGCTAGGGCGTTGGTGTTGCCTCTCACTGAAAGGCACTTGAGGGGCTGAGTTTGCGGTGATTTCTGTGCTCCTACTCGAGTACCGTACCCCGGAGGGAGAATTTGAACGACCCAGCCCATTTCTCTTGCATTCAAGCCCCGTACTTGTGGTACTATTCTCCCTCGGCACAAATACAGTAGTAACCTCCTTCTACCGGCATGAAGCCAACATCCTAGCCAAGCCCAACCCCACCGTAAGACTCCACCGCAAGAAGGGCTTCGTCCCCTCTCCTCTGCCCCACATAAACCCCCTTCTATCTCCTCTCCCTCACGTCTAAACGAAGCCGGAAAACGAAAAATGCCTCCCCGAACAGACCTCACAACCTTTCATACTCACCTCCTCTCCAGCCGGCGTATAATGGCTCTCTGCGGCGCCGGTCTCTCGGCCGCCAGCGGGCTGCCAACCTTTCGTGGGGCAGGAGGCACATGGCGGAACTACGAAGCAACCACGCTCGCGACGCCCGAGGCGTTCGAAGCGGACCCGGGGCTTGTCTGGCAGTTTTACAGCATGAGACGCCACATGGCTCTCACGGCAAAGCCCAACGTTGCTCACTTCGCTCTCGCGGAGCTAGCGAGGAGAAAGGGTGGTGATGGAGGTTTCAGGACTCTGACGCAGAATGTTGACGGTGAGTTACATTTATCGTATCGTGGGATGGGGGTTAATGGGGAGATATCATAGGCTTATCTGCGCGCGCGAATCATCCGCCGGAAACTATCGACTATTTACATGGGCATCTGTTCGACGTTAAGTGCTCCAGCCAGAGCTGCGATTACAAAGTGCAGGATTTCCGCGATCCGATTATTCCAGAGTTTGCGGTGCCACTGGCAAAGCGGAGTCTTGCGCAGCGTGCCCCTGGTCCGGAGCCGGATGCCCCGGAGGGAGAGGATGAACAATTAGTATATGACGAGAGCGCGCCTCTAGAGCCAATACCTAAAGAGAGAATTCCCAAGTGTCCTAAATGTTCTCTTCCCCTCCTCCCCCCCTTCATTCTTACACTGTGGATAACGCCTAATATCTATCATACAGGTAACAACCTCCTCCGCCCTGGGGTCGTCTGGTTTGGAGAAATACTTGATGAAGACATGCTTGTTAGCATCGATCGGTGGATCGATAGTGGAGTTGATTTGTGTATCGTTATTGGGACGAGTGGGAATGTTATTCCCGCTGCCGGGTAGTTTATCCCGTCCACATTTTCACCCCGATCGAGGGCACTGACGGCTACTAGCTACGCCCATCAGATCCGCCAGAGCGGTGGAAAGGTGGCAATAGTAGACTTGGACGTCAATGCGGGAGGCTGGCAGGGTGGTAAAAAAGCGTTTGATTGGGTATTCGAGGGCGATGCTTCGAAGGTAAATTCTCCCGGCAGTCGAAGGAAAAAGAGCAAGCGGGATGAACGAGTTTATGTGGCGACAATGTTAACTATTTACTCAACACTATTCCCAGATCGTGCCGGAATTACTAAGGCCATTGGTTGGAGAGATTACCATCCCGGACGACGACGACGACGCTGCAGCTGCAGTTGCCTAAATTCTCATCACTCGTACAGTATGGTAGTCCTAACCCAACCCTCGTATCACCCCACACCCGCTCGGCCGTAAATATCCATATCCCGATAAAAGCGGACAGCTTCCCTCTCTCGGCATGCAGGAAGCGTGATATTCCGACTGGAGGATGTGGTTGCTTTCGGCCAGTCGGGAACGGGATTGCTTAATTTAGTTGTTTTCGTTCGCTCATTCGCTCCATGCGAGTACTGTAGGATAATAGCGGGGTTGAGTGGGGGCTATTCCACTTTCGAAATGAATAATGTAGTTGGAATACCAGTACGAGTGGGCACCGCATACAGGTACCGTATTGTCTTTGCTTGATTGACGTGCGCGGTGATTTGTACTCGAGTACTCGTACGGAGGTACAGGGCATAAGTTTTGTAGGTTACACAGGGGGTGAGAGCGGCAGACCTCGTTTGTGGAACCTACAAAACTTATGCCCTGTACCTCCGTACAGTAGTACGCTTGGGAGTCGGTCGGTATTTGCCCCGACCAACGTGCGGCAAAAACTGGAATATGGTACCGGTAGTTGGACCTCACCCTGAGACGTCAAGGATTCTATCCTTTCAATTGAGGGGGAAAACCCGGTGAGAGAAGTGCCCTTTCAACCCTACTTTATCGAAAGATGCAATTCCAACATCCTCGCGTGAGGTCCAATTATTCCCAGTTTTACGGGCACACTGGTGCTCGAATATGTGCAAGCACAAGCAAGAGAAGGATTACCTTGCAGGTCAACTATCGTTGTCCTACACGAAAACACCTCCGAGCCACCCGCAGCCCCTCCCAAACAATCCTGGCCCTAGGATTTTATCTTCTTCCCTTAGTCTCTTTGAGGATACTGCGCGTGCTACCGTAGTATGATACCATAATATTATAAAGTTCTCGATAAGCCGGATCTTAAGGAGTAAGCAGCCAAGAAGTGCTTTTGTAATCAAAGCCACATGCGGCAAGTGAAATAATAACCTGGACGATGGGGACTGCATATGTGACAGACTCCAGTACCCCGCTATTGCACAATAGAAGAGCCACTATAGGCCAGGACGAAGCTTAACACCATCGAAGGAAAAGAGGGAGAAGAAGACGCGGTTCGCGTGGTGTTAGTTAGTGCTACTGTACGAGTACTCGTAGTGCTCGAGCACCGGTATGATACCGTCGTTTGCCACAGCTAATTAGCCTGACGACGATCATGATCCCTTGAGGCTCCAAGTGATCTACGATGGGCATGGCGTTATCCCTCCTGTTTCTTAATAATAGGGTTAGGGAAACCTTACTGGTATTATGACATAAATATACTTTGCTATCCCTTCTTCAAACTTACTGATTCGGTGCCACCGCATTATCGTCGGAATCTAACTCTTAGGGGAAGCTTTTTTTGCAGATCTCGCTTGTCCGTGGAGCTGAGCTACACGTAACTTAACGTATTATTTGTCGAAAGTTAGGGTAGTGAATTTTGATGAAGCCTAACCCGCCCAAAATCCCTGTCTTGTGCTAAAATATGATATCTCCCCTGGCACTTGTATGTATGATATCCAGTTCTTTCCTATCATCGGTAGCAGAATACGATACCATCAGGGAGGGTCCCTTATCAGCACAGTAGTAAATTTATGACTGGCAGTGGTGCTTTTAGAATTTTCTTTAAAGACTTAAGTTAGGTATCATTAAAAAAACAATTATATTATGCTCTAGCAGAGCGCCTTCGTCGCTTGGGATTTGTTGGTAAATTTCTCTTTTGGGATGCCTAAGTAGGAATTCCGCCAAGTTTGAGGTCACTAGCATCTCTGTTTAGAGACTCAAGAAATAATCTTTCTTTCACGCTACCTAATAAATAACATCTAAGACTCGCTTGAAAAAATATAAATGAATATGCTTGAATCCGATTCACTTTAAAAGAAATATTTGGGATTTTTTCGAGAATTTTATAGCTATGTTATCTCGCATAGAAGTTGAGGCATCATTCCCTTGACTGCTGAAAAAAGATCTAGATGCTGTTGGTTGGCATGGGGAAACCTTGATGGCACAAAGCTTTCGTATTCTGCAAGCATCCCCGGATTGGCCGATAGTAAAGTTTATTTTTCTTTTTTTCGCCCAAACGGCAAGCAACTAGCATCAAAACAATGACGCTGTGCGACCACACAACGTGGGGTGAACTCGACAACGGCACCTCCCTCCTTTTTCTAGGGTGCCCAACCTTTTTTTTTTTTTTTTGACTTATTATTCAGCCTGTTACTTTCTTTGATAATATTTGAGTACAACGGGGTGTGTGCGCATGTTATCCTATCATGACGCTTACACTCAATTTTGCAGTGAATGAGTATGAGACAAAAGGTCGTTTTTGAGTGGGGTGCTCGAGTACTGTGGCCGCAGAGTGTTGTGATCAGCGAACGGTGGTTGAGGGGGGCTTCGGAATTCGGAGAAATTGTGTTCCGTCAATCGGATGTGGGTGGAGGGGGAGGGATGGAGGTGCAAATTGTCGGCAGTGGGATGGATATAATTTAGCGGTACCAGTTTCCCTCTCCCCTTCTTACTCTTCCATCTCGGTTCAAGTTGTTGGAGAGAGAACTGGGTGCGGAAAGAAAGAAAGGAACAAAGAGATACCGTAGATCCTGTCAATTGACTAGTTAGCCATGGCGGACAAACCGGTTGTCGGACACTCCTCACCATCACGAACAGCTCAAGAAGCAACACCACCATCGCAGCCCCTCTCCACCAGCCGTGAGTACTCTGAAAAGGCTGCCACCGACTGGAGCATCTCCCAAAGTCCTCCTGACCCGACGAGCAACGACTTTTCGCTTTCCGGAGACCAAAAACTAAGACGAGCCCCCACCGCCTCAAGCATCAGTTCCAATCCCCTAGTGACCACAGAAACCATCCGGCCAGCACCCCCCAACCGACAAAACACCAACCTAACACGCATAACCTCACAGCTCAGCGAGGATGAAATAATCCGTATCCTCTCCCGACGCAAAACCAATTTCTCGTCCGTTATCGAAGATCATGGTCCCGAGGCTAGCGCTGAGATCGAAGCTCTGCTATCCTCCATCTTCGGCAAATCTAGGCAGGGGAGCAATGAGAAGACGCAGCATTTGGGGGTTGTGTTTAAGGATGTTGTTGTTAAGGGACAGGGTCTTGGAGCTGCTCTCCAGCCTACTAATGGGGATTTGCTTCTCGGGCCGCTGAGGGCAGTCAGGGGGCTTCTCCCTGGGGGGGAGAAGGTGGAGAACAGTGGGCATGCGGTTAGGACGTTGATTCATGGGTTCTCGGGGTGCATCAGGCCTGGCGAGATGTGTTTGGTTTTGGGAAGGCCTGGGAGTGGTGAGTTGTACCTCATGATGCCGCTTCTTGTTGGGTAGGTGGCTAATTGGTGTGGCAGGCTGCTCGACGTTTTTGAAAGTTATTGGGAATCAGAGGAGCGGGTATGTAGAGGTTAATGGGGACGTCACGTACGGCGGGACGGACTACAAGACTATGAAGAAGAATTATCGTGGAGAGGTTTTATATAATCCCGAAGATGGTGAGTCCCATCACCTCCCGCCTTGGACATATTCTGCATGCCACTAACTCATGTTGCCCAGATCTTCACTATCCAACCCTAACAGTCAAAGACACCCTAAAATTTGCCCTCGAAACCCGCACCCCAGACAAGGACTCCCGGCGCGAAGGAGAGTCTCGAAAGGACTACGTGAAGGAATTCCTCCGTGTGGTCAGCAAGCTATTTTGGATCGAGCATACATTAGATACCAAAGTCGGCGGTGAGATCGTCCGTGGTGTCTCCGGTGGCGAGAAGAAACGTGTCTCAATCGCCGAAGCAATGATCACAAAAGCCTCTGTCCAATGCTGGGATAATTCTACAAAGGGCCTTGACGCGAGCACCGCAATCGAGTATGTTGGGTCTCTCCGCACGCTTAGCAACATGGCGAACATTTCCACCCTCGTAGCGCTGTATCAGGCCGGCGAGAGCCTTTACGACCTTTTTGACAAAGTGCTGTTGATCGACGAAGGGCGGTGCGCATACTTCGGCCCTACAGAGAATGCAAAGGCATACTTTGAAGGGCTGGGCTTCGTGTGTCCGTCCCGCTGGACCACGGCGGATTTCTTGACTAGCGTTACAGACAGACACGAGCGACAGATAAAGCAAGGCTGGGAAGGCCGAGTTCCCCGAAACGCGGAAGAATTAGAGCGGGCGTACCAACAATCCGAAATCGCCGCCGCCACGCAAAAGGACATTGCGGAATTCGAAAGCATCGTGGCGGCACAGCAGGAAGAGCGCCGACGCCAGGCCACCGAAAAGGCCAGAACGCAGAACTATGCTATCCCCTTCCACAAGCAGGTATATGCGTGCACGAAGCGCCAGTTCTTAGTCATGATTGGCGACCCCGTGAGTCTGGGCGGCAAGTGGGGGGGTATTTTGTTCCAGAGTTTGATCGTTGGCAGCTTGTTTTACAACCTACCGCAGAATTCGAACGGGGTGTATGCCCGCGGTGGTATTTTGTTCTTCACTTTGCTGTTTAATGCTTTGCTTGCACTTGCGGAACTTACGGCTGCTTTTGGCTCTGTACCTATTCTGTTGAAGCATAAGAGTTTGTCAGTGTTCCCGGTGATTTCGTGCTGGGGGGTGAGTGGGTGATGCTGATTGTTGAGCATAGCTCGTTTTATCATCCCGCAGCCTACGCCATCGCTTTACTCGTCGTGGACCTGCCATTGTGCTTTGTTCAGGTTTTCATTTGGAACATAGTTGTGTATTTCATGTCTGGTATGTTTCTTCTAATCCTCACATAAATACCATCACATTATTAACGTATCTAGGTCTCCAACGCACCGCGTCCCAATTCTTCATAAGTCTCCTAGTTGTATTCCTCATAACGGCCAACATGTACTCCTTCTTTCGCATGATCGGCGCCTTCTCCGCAAATCTCGACGTAGCAACCCGCATTACAGGTGTCGCCATCCAGGCACTTATAGTATACACCGGCTATCTAATCCCTCCCTCGTCAATGCACCCCTGGTTCTCTTGGCTCCGCTGGATAAACCCGATCCAGTATGGCTTCGAAGCTCTCATGGCGAACGAGTTCTATAATCTCAATATAAAGTGCGTCCCGCCAGCACTAGTTCCCTTCGGTCCAAACGTAGATCCGCAATACCAGTCGTGTGCGCTACAGGGAAGTAAGCTTGGGACTAGGGTCGTTCTTGGAGAGGATTATATCCATACGCAATTTACTTACTCGCGGTCGCACCTTTGGCGGAATGTCGGGATTATCATTGCGTTCTGGATGTTCTTTGCTATCATGACAGCGATAGGACTTGAGATTAAGAAGCCAAACAGCGGGGGTGCTTCTGTGACCATATTTAAAAGGGGACAGGCACCGGTGGCGGTTGGGAGGGCGATGGAGGAGAAGGATATTGAGGCTGGCGAAAAGGAGCCGGTTGTCACTGGCGATGAGCATAATTCCGAAGAAGCTGCGGAGGGCGTTGCTAGGAATGAATCGATCTTTACATGGCAGGGCGTGACATATACTATTCCGGTCAAGGGTGGGCGTAAAACATTGCTGACTGACGTGAGTGGATATGTCAGACCTGGTAAACTAACGGCGTTGATGGGTGAATCTGGCGCTGGGAAGACTACGCTCTTGAATACCCTTGCTCAGCGGATCCATTTTGGTGAGGTTACGGGCGACTTTCTAGTTGACGGGAGGCCGCTTCCGAAGTCTTTTCAACGTGCCACTGGATTTGCGGAGCAGCAGGACATACATGAGCCTACGGCTACTGTTAGGGAGGCTCTTAGGTTTTCAGCTTTGTTAAGACAGCCAGAGGAAACTCCGCTCGATGAGAAGTATGAATATGTTGAGACCATCATCAAGCTATTGGAGATGGAAGACATTGCTGGCGCTACCGTTGGTAGTCAAGGGAATGGACTGAACCAAGAGCAGAGGAAACGCTTAACCATCGGTGTCGAATTGGCGAGTAAGCCAGAGTTGTTAATGTTTCTTGACGAAGTAAGTACTTCACAACCCATCACTCGGCAAATTTTGCTCACGCGATTCCGAATAGCCCACATCAGGACTGGATTCTAACGCAGCTTTCAACGTGGTCCGCTTCCTCCGCAAGCTCGCTAACTCTGGCCAAGCCATTCTTTGCACCATCCATCAACCTAGTGCTGTCCTCTTCGAGTACTTTGACGACCTCATCCTCCTGAAAAGAGGGGGTCGGATGGTCTACCATGGGCCACTCGGAAACGACTCGCATACAATGATAAAATATTTTGAATCAAACGGCGCCCCTCGCTGCCCCAAGGACAAGAACCCAGCAGAGTACATGTTAGAGGCAATCGGCGCCGGGGACCCCAATCGCAAAGAGAAAGACTGGGCCGAAGTCTGGTTAAACTCGGCAAACCACACCAACCATGTCGAAAATATCAACCAAATCATAACCGCCCGCCTCTCCCAAGCCTCGGAAGACCAAATAGCCGATAACCGCGAGTTCGCCATGCCTTGGGAGGCCCAGGTGCGCGCAGTGGTGAAGCGGACATTCATAAACTACTGGCGCACCCCCGAATACACAATCGGCAAATTCGCCCTGCACATCTTCACAGGCCTGTTCAATAGCTTCACCTTCTACAAATTAAAACACACGAGCATCGACATGCAGTCCCGCTTCTTCAGCATATTTTTGACGCTGACCATCTGCCCACCGCTGATCCAACAACTTCAGCCTAAGTTCCTTCATTTCCGTGATCTCTTCCAAGCGCGCGAGAACGCGAGCAAGATATACCACTGGACCGCCTGGGTTATTGGTGCCATCCTGGTAGAAATCCCCTACAGTATTGTAGCGGGGACGCTGTACTTTGTAGCATGGTACTACCCCGTCGGCTTCCCCAGGGACTCGTTCACGACCGGGTATACCTATTTTCTAATGTTGCTGTTCGAGCTTTACTATGTTTCCTTTGGCCAAGCCATTGCTGCGTTCGCACCGAACGAGCTACTAGCGTCGCTGCTAGTACCTATCTTCTTCCTATTCGTCGTAGCATTCTGCGGCGTCGTCGTGCCCTACGCTGGGATTCCAAAGTTCTGGCGCTTCGTGTATTGGGTTTCGCCCTTCAAGTACTTGGTTTCTGGCTTTATGGGCGCGCTAGTGCATGACATCCCCGTGCGCTGCTCGAAGAATGAATTCGCGAGGTTCAACCTACCGCCTAACGTCTCTAACTGCGCCGAATACACGGCTGATTTCGTGAAGCGATTGGGCGGCTATGTCGAGGAGGAGAATGGCGTGTGTAAATTTTGTTCGTATAGGAATGGGGACGAATTCGTAAGTTTTCCCTTCTTGCTTTTGGGATGGGGAGGGGGGCTAATGATGGACGCATGAATGATTTAGGCGGCGAGTTTCCATGTCAGCTACAACCACCGCTGGCGCGACTTTGGCATCTTTTGGGTGTACATTATATTTAATTTTGCTGTCGTATTTTTCAGTACTTGGTGCTTTGTTGGGGGGTGGAGGGTGGTTCTTAGATTGTTTAAGAGGCAGAAGTAGGTCGGGGTATGAGTTCTACAGTGGTTGTATTTTTTTATATTGTTTTTTTCATACGTGAGGTTAATTATGGGGGTTTTTTTTCTTGCCCTTTCCCTTTTGACCACTTGCTTGAGCAGGGTAGCGCTTGAAATTCGCCGCCATGCGATTGTATCCAGCGTGACTATGCACTATACTATGTCAAAGAACAATCTCGCCAATTAAACCCATTCGACACCGAAGCCTACTTCACCATTTCCTCGTCCACACTCCCGTCACCCCCACACCCACTTCCCAGACAAATAAGCTATGCTATAATCAAAACGACCGCCCCCCACAAGTCAATTAGCCCGAGTGATAGCTTATGCATCTACCTTACACGTCCCCGATCTAACGCGACATCGACGGGGATTACCCAGCCTGCATAAACCTGAGGAAACCACCTATTGGGCTTCATACCTTAGTTATAATCCCCAGCTACACGAAGTAGAATAACAACGCAGTATATCGGTAACTTAACAGCTGGATTATACAGTACTATGTGGTACAGATCCGTTGGCTGGGCGGTTAATTAATACAGTGGTCGACATATGATATATCACACCCACTTTGAAACCACTGAATTTATCATAATATTATTATCATCATACACAAGCAAGTGTACTTATGAAAGCGGAAGTAGAACAGGATGGAAAAAAATATTATCATAATAATCATTATGATCATAGGGTTTTACTATCCTTTTTTTTATGATACTGGTTTTGCTTTTTGTTTTTTGTCTTTGTTTGTGATATATCGTAGGTCGTGTGAGTGAGAACGCTGCATTGAGGCTTGAGAATGTGGGAAAAGGTGGTGTTAGTCACTTTGCCCGCCTTTTGGCGGAGGTGGTATGTAAGATAAAACACTTTTGACAGTTCACATTATATATTAAGATAATAATATTAGTATACCATAGCGGGAAAGGGGTGGGATTGGCATAATGTGTCAGAGGGAAAGGAGCGCTTGTGAAGGTTTTATGATAGATTTCGATTTCACTTACTCAAGTTGTCTGGTTGAAGATGCTCGTGCTTTTGTAGCTGTGCGCCGGAGAAGCAGAAACTAAGCTACAGTCTAGCAACTTTAGTATCATGGTATAGAGATTATTTGAGTGTAACTCTTTTGTAGAAAAAGAAAGAGCGAGGACGAAAATGGGAAAAACCTGAATATGGTGGGATTTAATTTCATGCAGCATGGGAGAGCGGGATTAAGGGTTGATTGTAGAAAAAAAGAAAGTCAGGTAAGGCATCTGCTATTCAATATCACAAATCCTGGCTGCAGGTTATTTTAGTTGCAGTTAGTTGTGGGAATCAAATAATATTTTCTCCAGCTCTATTGCCCCCGTTTATGTTTCCGGTTTCTACTAGTACAACTCCTAGTTATATTATTTTGTAAAATAGTGTTACTATAAGTTTCAGCCAGTTTATTAATAGTCAATTATCTGTTTCATCCTTTATATTTTCTTTTTTGGATTTTATAGATACATATGTAGTATTATACTCAATATATGATACTTGGCAAAATAACAGATTTGATTATCAGATAACTATATCATTTCATAAGTAGGTAGAGACATCCCCTAATAGTAATTCACATATATAGTTGATTAAGTAGCAGTCACATTCAACAATTACACACAAAGTACCCAGTATCTTCTAGCTTTTAATTCTCTATTTCTCTCTTTGTACTCTTTCATCCCAACAACTACTTCTCTCTTTACTCATTTCCTGTAACTGATAATATCTTTTATCACTTTCTATACTTCTGCTTTTTCTTTACATAGTTTTATTATTGTTATACAACTCTTGCCGCTCTCTATACTCTTTATTAATAAATATTCTGCTTTCCCCCTCTTTCTTCTTATTCTCAACTATTTTTCTCTTATTCTATATAGTTTAATCAAATAGTTTTTAGTTGAAAACTATTTCTAAATATAAGGCTTATTTTCTTAATATTCAAGTCAGAACCTCCTAGTCCTACTATACTAGTTATAAATACTGCTCTATTCTCACTTCTATATTGTATACCAGAAGGACTTTATTATTAGTTGCTTACTATTTATTAATGATATTAATCAGGATCAAATACTGGTACATGAAAATATAGAGACCTAGCAAGATGACAAGAATTGGTATAACAAACATTAGTAAGATAGAGAAATAAAAGAGCTCAATCTCTCTGTAAGAAGAAACAGATAGTAAAATTAAAGAGAATGCTTGGCAAGAAGCCTTGTTTTATTGCAGAAGAAGTAAAAATTATAATAGATTGATATCTAACTAAGATGAATTTAATAATTATACAAGATCTAAGTATTTAGAAAATTGGTACTGGCTAATCAATTATATACAGCTCTTATTGCTGTACTGATATATAACACTTAACTAACTAACTTTATATTTCAGTTTCTCAAGTTATTTTACTAAATTCTCTTATACTATTATAATTTGGTCATGCTGCCAGTAGAACAATTACAGAGAAT
Source organism: Tuber borchii (assembly GCA_003070745.1). Classification (NCBI taxonomy): domain Eukaryota; kingdom Fungi; phylum Ascomycota; class Pezizomycetes; order Pezizales; family Tuberaceae; genus Tuber; species Tuber borchii. Next base: position 21,425 of record NESQ01000373.1, on the reverse strand, counting down.
ATTGAGTTCTCTACAGTATTGCCACAGTATTCCTCTAAATTTACTTATAATTAATTGCTAACTAGATAAACTCTATACTTGATTTATAGATATATCTTACTTGTAAGATATATACTGAATCAAGAATCTAGATTAAGTATAGTATAGTCTTAATGATATATTCGTAGTACTATATTTTATATATCAATTACAATGTTGATTATATTATTTTACTCTTATATAGTGAAGGAAAAGTTGATATATAAGATGAAGGGAAAAAATAGAACCTTCAGATTTGGTAATGTAGCAAACTAAATTATGATTATCTCATTAGAGAAGCTATTTGCCTGTTACGATCCAGTCTTCTCCTCCAGGCGATACTTGCAACAGGTAACCACTATTCCAAATAGTGATCCCTCTTCATCCTGCCTCATACGATGATAGCAGAGTCTCCAGACTCCTATCGTGTACAGGGGATCGCTTAACTTCTCAAGAGACCTCTCGTAGTCTCTGGCCCGTATAGTGCAAGATATAAAGATAGCATTGAAAGTATAGTGTAGAAAATAACTGAGATGGTTATGTGAAGAACTCATTATCAAGTCCCTTTTTTTTATTTTTATTTTTATTTTTATTTTTAATTCATGTGCTTTGATTGTCAACTACTGGGTACAAGGACTATGTGCAGCAGTAAGCTATGGTAAAGAAAAACTCAAACAGAAAGCCTCCTTGGACCACTGGAAAAAGCTAACATCCCAAGTTCCTCTGGTATAGAACCAACCGCACGATCCCGCTGAGAAAATGAAATACCCCCAGGGGCTAGAGAGACAACCGGGGCAGAACATCAAAGATGACAGGCAGGAGATAACAGGAAAAACGGATCTGAAAACTCCTATCCCCTTAAAAATACAAAAACCAAAAATAAAAGAAACAAAATTTATATCCCAGAGTACTCTCACAGAAACCCGACTGTGAAAACCTACCCAAAACTAAGAAAAAATGAACTGGGAGACAGTAAATGCTAAAACAAAGCAAATTCACCGAAATTACTCCATAACCTAAGGCGTTGATATTGTCCAAGGAGGCAGTGCAATACCATGATCAAGCATAACTGAGGGCAGTCATCAGCAAAAGAACAGCCTGCCCCCTGTGCCTCATGTTGTTGAGTTTTACGTTTTGGCACATCGTGAGTCCTATGATCACGATATTAAAAATCCCGTTAGTTTGACTAAAGAAGATGATATTAATTCTGTTTTCTGCAAAATATGAGCAATTTTCATTAAGAACTCATGGACCTTTTACATACCGAAGTTGAGAAATTTGAGTTCATAACATACAACTTTGTAATGTAAAATGTCTATGAGATATTGATAAAAATAGCTCATATTTTGCTAAAATTAAGATTTGTATCTGATCATTAGGGGACACAATTGGAAGCATCATGATTAACCGGGGTCACTCATGATTAGCCAAAACGTAAAACTCAACGACATGGCTCACCGTGGAGTACAAAAGACAGATTTTTTTTTGCTGATGGTGGCTGAGCTGAACCATGGGGGCGGAGGGGGCAAGAGGCCTGGGGGAAAGAGGGGTAGTAGGGTACCAGCCAATGAATGGATGTTTTGGCTGTAACCGAGCCACAAGACGAGACCGGGCGGATGAGAGGAGGGGTATACCCAGGACAGTGACACAGGAGACGAGGACCACTAGGGCGTCATGATTTTTCGTGATGAGACCGTACCGGCCGACTCAGAAGCGTTCAGGAGAGAGTGCAATACTAGAAAGCAAGGCCATTAGTGCCACTACTTCATAGACCACCCGAAGCTGACAACGAATCTCTTGTATGAAAGCGGGTTCGCTGACCGTGCCAGTGCTAAGCGAGAATATGAAACAAAAGCGAAAAGAGGGAAGGATGGAGTTGGGCTACCAACACAAGAGCGGCGCTCGGAGAGTGCAGCTCACTGAGATTGCGTGATGGTTGATGTGACAATGATTTCTCATGGTGTTGAGATTTCAATTGCCTGGTGTGTAGAGGAGATAGTTCGTGTCACTACCAAGTCACTTTTTTTTTTTTTTTTTTTTTTTTTTAATTTATATACTTTGATTATCAACTACTGGGTACAAAGACTACGTGCAGCGGTAAGCAATGGTAAAGAAAGACCCAAGCAGAAACCCTCCTCGGACCACCGGAAAAAGCCATTATCCCAAGTCCCTCTTATATGGAACCAACCGCACAATCCCGCTGAGAAAACAAAGAGCCCCTTTAGGCTTAGTAGACAACAGGGGCAGAACATCAAACATGACAGGCAGGAGACAACAGGAAAACCGAACCTGAAAATTCCTACCCCCTTAAAAATATAAAAACTAAACACAAAAGGAACTAAATTAATATTTCAGAGTACTCTGACAGAAACTTGACCGTAAAAAACCTAGCCAAAACCAAGAAAGAAACAAATAGGGGGACGGTAAATCCTAAAACTAAGCAGATCCATCACAATTACTCTGTAACCGAAGGCATTGACATCGTCCCAGGAGGCAGTGAAATACCATGATCGAGAGTAACCGAGTGCTGTGGCCAAGGCCAACTATGGGGGCAGAGGGGGGAATGGGCCCGGGTGGAAGGGGGGTAGTAGGATACCAGCCAATCAGTAGATGTTTGGCTGAAACCAAGCCATGGATGAAACTGAGCGGAGAAGAGTAGAGGTATACCCACGACAGTGACACGGGAGCCGAGGACTACAAAGGGGTCAAGATTTTTCGTTATGCGACTGTACCAACTGAAGCGTTCAGGAGAGAGTGCAATACCAGAAAGCAAGGCCACCAGTGCCACTACTTTATAGATTGCCTGAAGCTATCAACGATACACTGGTATGAAGAGGGGTTGCTGACCATACAAATACTAAGCGAGGACGCGAAACAAAAGCGAAAAGAGAGGAGGATGGAGTTAGGCTACCCACACAAGGGTCCTCGGGGGATGCAGCTCACTGAGAGTGCAGGATGGTGGATGTGACAATGATTTCTCATGGTGTTGAGATTTCAATCGTCGGGCGTGTAGTGGAGATGGTTCGTATCACTACTAAGTCACTTTTTTCTTTCTTTTTTCTTTTTTCTATATCATATGTTCATTGTTTTAAGGTACAAAAAGCTTCGTGCAGTGGTAAGCTATGGAAAAAACAAAACCTATAAATCAAAAACAAAACAAAGGAAGCCATTTCCCATACTACGCTAAGTTACTAAGATGTGAAGCCTGAAACCATCAGCCTCATCTGTCAAAAACATAAATATTTTGGAAAATTCACAATACAAAACAAAATAAACCAAATGGAAAATTTGATAGTTATCATGATTGTACAGGTAGTGCAGGTGATGGCGATGGCGGCTTTTTCTCTAGCCATCCGGGGTTGTGTTGTGAGATATGAGAGTGGGGTATACGTATGCGGGGAGGTTGGGGGAAAGCTGGTTTGAGTATGTAGAATGTAGCAGCAGAGAGCTGAGAGGGGGTGGGGGAGATTCCAGATGTGGCTCTCGGACGAGAGGCTGTCGACTATCTGTAGGTGACGGTGTCTGGTATTAGCCCTGGCCGGGCAGTGGAGTATGGCATGCTTGAAGGTTTCTTGAGCTTCTGAATAATGAGGGCAGGTGGTTGGTTGATCAGGGTCATTGTGCAAGGAGAGATAGGCTTGGAGGTAGCTTTGACTGGCACGCCTCTGATCGATACGGCTGGCGGTGAACCTGTCGAGGTCCATCAATAGGTGGGGTGTTAGGGAGGGTGGGTATGGGTACTCAGGTGGGGTGGTGAGGGAGTCCTCCCAGTCTTTGAGGAGAAGGCCGTGGGCCTTTTTCTTGAGGGACAAGTAGGTACAGAGCATGAGAGCTGGGGGGGCTGTGTCCTCCGAGGACAGAGGGGCAGTTTTCAGAATAGGAGAAAAGTGAGAGAGCCCTTATATGAGTGAGAGGGTAAGGTGAGCGAGGACGTCAATGGGGAGGTGCTTCCGAAGAGGGGGGGAGGGGACCGGGGTCATCCAGTTCAGAGGAAGGTAGGCTGATGAGAGGCCTCTTGTCAAGGACTGGGAGCTGTCTCTGGCTCTAAAGATCGATAGAGAGAGGAATGAATTTGGGAGGTGGGTAGTTGCCGGGTTGAGTGTGGGCAGCGAGCAATACAGTTGAAGCGCAGCTATGCGCCTCTTGTGCCGGCAGTAGGAGGCAATTGGCGGGAGGCAGGCTTCCCTGGCTAGTATGGGGATGGGGGTGGCGAAAAATCAATTCGTTGTCCATCTCTGGACTTTGTGCCAGAAAGAGTTCATGCGGCTGACGGAGCAGGTGTTTGGTATCAGGAGGTCAGCACCATATTTGAGTTAAGGTATCAGGAGACCCGTTGCAATTTTGTGGAAGGAGTAGGGACAGATTCTGGCCCCTGGCGAGTCGATCCTTTTAACAAAGGCAAAGGTCACGTTGGCCAGGGCCAGTCTTCTTTCAAAGTTGTGTATGAAGTTAAGGGGGGGAGAGAACTAGTAGCTAAGCCACCTGACCACCTGGGAGGGATGGAATATCTGGTCATTGAGGATGATGGGTTGTCTGGATGTTGGAGAGAGCCTTTGGCTTGGAGTGCGCCAGTGGATTAGTTCAGTCTTTGGGATAGAGAAAGGGACTACAAGTGTCGCAGCCCTGCCTGACAGAGACTCGAAGAGACCTGGGAGATGGCGGATATTGGAGCGGTAGGAGGAGGAGGCAACCTTTAAGGCCAAGTGATTGAAGTACGACAGCATGAGGCCTTTGGGTATGTCTGCGTGGAGGGGGGAGACCTAGATGAGGAAGAGAAGGGGAGAAATAGGGGAGCCTTGTGGGGTTTAGACTGAGACGGAGGCAGGGGTTTTTAGGGAGTCCTGGTAGAGCAGGGTGTACCCTTTCTCTGACAGGAAGGGGGATACCCAGTCGACCATATAGGAGGGAAGTCTTTTGTCCAGGAGTATCTTCTGGAGGGTAGTGGCATTGACATTATCGAAGCCCGTCTTGATGTCCAAGATCAGGGAGGATACTTTGAGGTGAGTATATTGTAGGGTTCTGACTTCGTGTACAAGGGTGGTGCAGGTATCGAAGGTCCCAAGACCAGGGACCAACCCGCATTGATTGGGGTGGAGCTGGCCAGATGACCTGGCCAGAGCGAGGAGCCGTACCGCCATGATTCTTTCCAGTATCTTGGAGACTGTTTTGAGGAGCACAATTATACGGAAGGAGGCTGGGGTGTATTATGAGGCTTTGCCTGGTTTGTCAAGGACTACGCCATTAGTCTATTTTAATGAGTGAGAGTGGTAGCTATAGGACAGGAGGTGGCCCAGGAGTTCAAGGATGATGCTGGGGTTGCGGGAGTTGATATCCTTCCACACTGAGTATGGGATATTGTCGGGGCCCGGGGCAGAGGACGAGGAGGATTTGGAGAGGGCTAGGGAGATCTTTTCTTTTGTGAAGGGGGGGAGTTCATTTTTTGCTGGGAAGAAGTAGGCCAGAAGGGCATTATTGATCGACACTGGATCTATCAGGAAAAAGTTTTACGCACGTTCAGGGAGGTCCTGAATGCTCCTGGTCCACCACGGGGAGTTTTGGTCCCTGTGGTCTACATGGTCTATACTGATTCACTTTGAACCAGACTTTTGAAAGTTTTAACCAAAATGTGGACCAGGGTAGACCAGGGGGCACCAGGGTAGACCATGGGGACCAAAACCCCCCATGGTGGACCAGGAGGGCGGTAGACATTTTTCTGATGCTCTTCTGCGTCTAGGAGTGAGGGGAAACGTGGCATTTTGCAAGGGGCTACCAGTTTTTTTGCTGTCCAGATATTGCTGAGGGTTGTTTTAGGAAGGAATTCTGCCCAATATGATATCTTGGCACGTTTAATGGCTTTATAAAACCCATTTCTGGAGAGCCTGGCAGTTTCTATCACGTGGGGGAACCGGAGTCGCTTGGTCTTTCTAGAGGCTTTATTGTATTCCCAGTGGAGAGTGGCAAGGTGGGGGTCCACCAGGGTTTTGATCGGATCGAGAGGTGGGAAATGGGGGTGGCTGTTATGGGGGTAGCTTAATGGAAGAGAGTTATTACTCTATGGCCCTAATCGCTGAATAAGTGCTTGGAGAATATTGTCTAAGGAGACGAATGTATTGTGATAAAAGTAATCGTGCGATAAGAATTTAAAGTAGTAACGTGTATATATTGTTAAGGTCTCTTCTCCGTTGCTTGTTATTTGTATAAGCTGCGAAGACACCTCGATATTTATATTCCGCATCTGGGTGTTCGCGGGCTACATAATCTTTCTATATAACTAAGTATCTCTTACTCTTCTTTCCGACTTCAACAGAAGTGCGAACCCTTTCTGACCCTGAAAACCTCTGCACCCATACGCGACTTGTAGACATGTAAGAACTTTTATTCTACGATGGTGTGGACACCTCTCGTAGTGTCGGTACGATCTTTTATCCGAAGCGAATCAAGTTACGAATAATCACCCACGTTTGCTGACGCAGAGAGAATACCGGCTGAACTGAAGATGGCCAGTCTTCTTTTGTCAGCTCCGTCGGAAACCAGACTGCATGTGCGTCTTGCGGTTTCGTCTACCGGCATTATACGACTCTTGACTATGAATCGAACCAATGGTTACGAACATAGTTATCGGTCTTATGCTAACAGGTCCTTTGGGGGTTCCCCGACCCCCTTCCTGGGTATAGACTATTCTTCTAGTACTGGACGACTTTCCAGACTGAAGTGTCTAACTTTCACGCAGTTTTCGTCCCGTTACTTAATGACCACTCTTCAATTGAATATCTTCGAGGGCTTGTAACTTTATGCGACGTCGTCTGATTCGGGTGCTTCCACTTGCATAAGGTAGAGGAAGACTTCCTCTCATATATCCTGCGAACAGGAACCGGTCGGACGGACGGCCGCGACGTATTCGGTGTTACAAGATGGGTTATCTTGACTGTGGGTTTTGGTGAGGGGACACAACTCCCGCGGCGACCAGTGTTGACCTAGTGATCCAACGTCGGGGCCGGAGGGGGGTGAGTTGTATTTTTCCAAAGGAGATTTTTTGCGCAAGGTAGGGTAACTTGTCCCTAATAATGTACCGGGGAGCCCTGTGCCTAACAGTGGCTATCTTGAGTATGGAGATTAGATTGGAGAGGGAGGAGCTGAACCAAACATCAAATTGTTGGGGAGAAGTGTGTGCTGGTGGGGGGAGGACCTGGAAAGACTTGATACGGTTTTCTATGGTCATCCAGTCCAAGTCGTCCCACCTTGATGGGGGAGAAGGGAGGTATCTAAGGGGAATGGACATGGTGATGGAGATAGGGACGTGGTCTGAGCCTGTGGCCAGTAGGGGGGAGGCATCCCAGTAGAGGACAGCTGAGATCATGTGAGGGTTACCTAAGGCCAGGTCAATAACACTAAGCCTGTCGGGGTCGGAAAGGGGGTAGCAAGTGTATATTCCTGGGGTGTTGATACAGAGAACAACCAGGAGAGTGGCTTTCTCGAGGTAGGGGTCCGCCATCCTGGCCTCCTACGATGCAGGTACCCGTAGGGGGTTAGTGGCTGGGCTGTGGATGTTGAAATCTCCTACTACTAGGTAGGGGACATTGAGGGGGGTAAATATTTGGTCTGGTAATACCGTATGGAGGCAGAGGTAGCTGGAGCAGGAGTAGATATTTGCCAATCGAAAGTGAGGGAAGTTTAGACCAAAGCACTCATAAGGGGTCAAGATGTCGATGTACATACAATCGTCCATGTCCTGCATGAATCCTGGAGGGACGGTATAGTTTTTCAAAAAGTCTAAGGAGATGTAACAGGCCACATTAGACTGTGGCGAGGGAGGGGCAAATAATTTGTACCCAGAGAATGCCAGCAAAAAACCTCTGGAAACTGGAGGGTCTTGCAAAAACACATATTGGGGGGGGTTGTGGGTACTAATGGATGAAAAGAGAGATTAAAACACATCCCAGCTTTCCAGGCTATTGTGCTGAATAAGTGTGATGTCTGAGAGTGGGGCCAGCCCATGGAAAGATAGAGTAGGTTTGTAAATCATCCTCAGGACGAACCCGATGATTAAAGAGGGTTTCACTACCAAGTCACCATAAGGGCTCCTTTTATACCCGTTCTTCCCACAACCCTAACCCTTGTAACTCACACACTTGCATCACGCGACCCTATAACTCAAAGTGAGTAATAGTGTGAAATCCATCAGCTAACTCCTATGACTCGCTGTGCAACATACTATTAACCAATCAAAACACAATAAACAAGTCATTTGCGCAACTCGTATCACATGAGTGAAACCCATGACTCATAACTATGAGTCATGTGCAAAAGTCATAATCATATGATCACAATCATCAGTCATGTCAAAATAATCAACCAATCATAAAAAAGGAATGACACGCTATTGTATAGTCATGTGAAATACTAAACCTTATAGCTCACTAGTGTGAGTCATGTGAAATCCTCCTTGCTGTCTGTCTTGCTTAGTCACTGTTTGTGATATTAGTTCCCTCCCCCACTAGTATTGGTCCCACAATTCTATGTCTTACATCCCCAATTCTGTTATGCTCCTTCCTAAGTGCCTTGTCGCCCGCTGAAACCTTCTTGTCATTTCATCGGCATCCTGCCATTGCTTGCGTACCACTTCGAGAGTGAGATTGCCGATCTTGAGTGCCCTTTATTGGTCCAATATTTTTTGTTGTTGGTCCTACAGTCTTTCCTGAATTTGGTCTCGTTTGTACAGTAGTTCTTTGATTTGTCTATGCAGGCTGACTGGGTTGTCGATAGTTGCAGTTTCCATTTCTGTTTCTTTTTCGCCCCCCTCTTCGGCTAACTATATCCTCACAATTTCTCTTGCCTTTCTTATTTTGTCGTCCTTCTTGTTGAGGGGTTCCTTCCTTCCATCTCTTTTCAGGTAGTAGCCGGCTCATATCTTGTTGTTTTTATGTAGCCGGCAATTGTCCGGAAACATTTTTCCCAATTGTTCTTCGCATGTTCTGTGTCCATCGGTCATCCAAGTTTGGGGGATTTTTCTGAGAACCATCCTGACCCTTGTTTCTCGCTAAGATACACGAGATATCCGTTGTCATAGCACCCTGTCCAGCTCAGAGCAGCGTGTTTCATATTTTCCACCACTATCTTTTGTCGTTCATCCAGCTCCTTCTCACTAGGTCCGGAATATCTGGAGCTAGTAGGTTGTGATGGACTGAAGGAGATGTCCTTATCTGCCCATCCTTTGTATGGTACGACGGGATCAATTGCTACCCATTCTTAGCTTTTTTGAGTACTGCTGGTGGAAGAGTTCGATTGATGTACTAGCATTTTCGAAGTTTTCTGCGGGGTATCAGACTTTGTCATGTTATGGAGAATATCCCTTCCACTTAGCTCTGTATTGGAGCTTTCCGTGGTGTATTTGAGAGTCAATTACTTCGTCAAGTTCGTATTCTTGTTCGCCTTCGATTTCAATAGATGGAGAAGGTTCTTGAATTTGAGAGGGGAATTGGTTGTCTTGGTAAGATTTGTGGAGTGCGATGTGGAATGTGCTGTTTATTGCCATGGAAGACGATAGGTCTAGTTTATAAGCGCTGATTCCAACCTTTGCCAAGATCTTGAATGGTCTGATTTTCTTGTAGTCTAACTATTTTGATTGTCTTGTGGTCCTGATAGTATTGTGTGGCAGCAACTATACCATATCACCTGCTTGTAGGTTTGGATTGGGTTTTCTGTGTTGATCGTAATATTCCTTTTGTCGTAGTTGTACTGCAACCAGTTCATCCCGTAATGACTCATGGAGTTGAGTCATTTCTTCCAGTTTCTTTTGACTTACTTGGATCAAGTGACCGATCGCCTCATATTCAGGGTTGATTCCGTAGTTCACGAAAAATGGTGTGTTTCTTATCATCTCTTGATATCTGTTGTTGTATGCAAACTCTGCTAGTGGTAGGTAACCACACCAATTATCTTATTGGCAGTTGATATATGCTCGTAGATTTGTTCCAATATCGTATTAGTTCGTTCGATGTATCTATCCCTTTGTAGGTAAAAAGCTGTACTGAGTCGTTGTTCGATTCCTAATTTCTTTGTTGTTTCCTTCCATAAGTCCAATATAAATAGTGTATCTCGATCTGTTATGATATCTCGTGGTAGTCTGTGTAGTCTGACAATTTCTCTCATGAAGAGGTTAGCGAATTGCCGTGCATTGAGGTCCTTTTTGCAAGGAATAAAATAGCTCATTTTTGTCAGGCTGTAGATGATGACCAAAATCGTGTCATATCCTTCCGATTTGAGAAGATCTATCATGAAATCTATTGCTATTGATTTCCAAGGTCGGTCTGGTGCTTCATTTGGCTGTAACAGTCCATATGGTGCATCTCGTATGACTTTCGTCCTTTGACATGTATCTCAGTTTGTGATATATTGCTTGATTGTTTCTCTTATCTTTAGCTAATAGTATTGTCGGTTGATGAGTTCTCTTGTTTTCGCTGTTCTGCCATGTCCTGCTTGAGGTAGGTCGTGGTATTTGGAGATAAGAGCTGTTCTTATCCTCTCGTCTTCCAGAACCCCTATCTTCTCCTGAAACTATAGGTATCTATCTTTCCATTCGCATAGCCCTTATGCTACCCCTTTCAGTTTCTTCTGTCCTATTTCCAATCCCTTTTGAGGGTTTGAATCTCCTCGTCGGTTTTGGATGCTTTTCGTATAGCTTCTTTGTCCTTGTCCTAGAACTCTGCTAGTTCAACTTCTTCGATAGACATGTCCTTCCAGTATGTTTCCTTTGGTAGGAGTATTCCCTTTTTTTCTACAAGGTGTTTTTTCTTGAGGGTCTGGATATTCCCCGTTCTCTGTGAGAGAGAATCTGGTCTGCCTCCCTCCTTTCCTGGTCGATATTCGATCCTGAAATCGTATTGGCTTAACTTTCACATGCATCGAAATTCTTGTTCCGTAAGTGCCATAGTTATCATGAAAATGACTAGGTTCTTATGATCAGTGAGTAACCTGATCGTATAACGACTTCTTCTCATATATTGTCTCCAGTTCTCGAAAGCTTAAACTATTGCTGATAGTTCTTTATCATGTATATTGTAGTTGAGTTGAGCATTCCACATGCCTTTCGACCGATATGCTACCGGTCTCCATGTGCTGTCTTTGCATTGTTCTGATAGTATGCCCAAACAAACATATTTCGATGCATCTATTTCGATCTTGATTTGTCGATATGGGTTAAAGTGGGTCAATACTGGGGTCATTGTGAGTACTTTTCAAAGTCCATCAAATGCCTCTTATTCTTTGTCTCCCCATTCCCAGTTGCCGTCATATTTCATATGTGTTTGTTCGTATAACGGTCTCGCTATCCTGCTGTATCCTTTCACAAAACGTCGGTAGAAGTTACAGAATCCTAGGAATCTTTAGATTTCAGTTTTCATCTTTGGTAGTTGCCACTCCCATATTGCTTGTGTTTTAACTTTGTCAACTTTGATGCCTTCTTGGCTAACCATAAATTCTAGGTATTTCCTTTACTTTTAGTGGAACTCGCATTTCGATGGTTTGACCATCTTTCCGGAAGGTCAGTTTGCCTTTTAGATATTTGCAACATCTTTCTTGTGTTGTTTCAAGATTTCTGAGTATATGAGGATATCGTCCAAATATACTATGCAACACATATCGATGTATTGTAAAAGTATTCTGTTGATCCATTTTTGGAATATTGCCCATGCGTTGCATAGTCCAAAAGGTACGACTAGTTATTCGTATATCCCTAGTTTGCTGCTAAATGTTGTCTTGTGTACGTCACCTTCTCGTATTCGGATATTGTGATAGGCGTCCTTAATGTTGAGTTTGGTGAAGTATTTAGCCTTGCTTAGTCGGTTTAAGGCTTCTCCGATCAATGGTAGCGGGTACTGGTCCCTTTTTATTAACTTTGTTGAGTCCTTGGTAATCCACACATAACCTTAGGCAGCCATCCGTTTTCTTGATGAATATGACGGGTGAGGCTCTTTCAGTCTCGACTTCTCATATCCATCCCGTTGCTTGATTTTGTTTGATGTATTTGTGAACCTCCTGGATCTTGTTGTAGCTGAGGGGGTATATTTTCTTATCTGATACCACCTTTCCTGATTCCAATTTGATTTTTAGATCAATCCCGTCCCTCATCAGGAAAATGTCTATGGCCCTCCTGGTCCACCATAGGGGGTTTTGGACCCCATGGTCTACTCTGATGCTCCCTGGTCTACTGTGGGTCACATTTTTAGTAAAATTTTCAAAAGTGTGGTTCAAAGCAGATCGGTGTGAAACATGTAGACCACGGGGACCAAAACCCCCTTAGTGGACCAGGAGCGTTCAGGACCTTCCTGAATATAAGTAAACCCTTTTCCTAATGCTGTGCAGTGATAAGATCATCTTTTCATCCTTTTTGAATATGTCAAGATATTCGTAGTATTCTTTTGGTATTGTCTGTGGGATCGTTTGTTTTTCTTGTTCTCTTTTGGCCTGCTTCTCTTTGATAGCAAGTTCTATGCTGATATTGATCTTTTCCAGATAGATCTCATCATTGACTGAGTTCCATCTTAGGATTCCTGTGGTCTCTCCTTACCAGTAAAAGCTTCCAAATGCTTTTGCCGATATCTCGCTGATGCTGATTGTCTTCTTGCCTTCTGTTGTGTCTTTTTCTTTCTTATTGATGCTTTGGAATCCTTTTGTTCCTCGAGTGGTCAGACCTAGTTCAAGCACTTCTTCTAGGTCTTCCATGTTGATTTTTTCGATAATCAACTATGCGATCCTATACCCTTATTCTACTTGGAACTTGTTGGTACCTTGGTTGACCAAGACCATCTTGATTTCCCCAGTATAGTCCGTGTCTATAACTACCATGTTGATTGTGAGTCAGTGCTTGACTGCTAAACTACTTGGCCAAGCGATGCCCCCATGGGTATTTCGAGGTAGCCTGATGGCTATTCTGGTTCCAACCTTTTTTTACTCTCCTGCGAGTATCCTGACTCGTTCATTCGCATACAGGTCATGTCCTGCTGCTCCTTCTGACCCTCTCGTTGGCATTCTAGCCTCAGGGTATAGTTTCTGAATTTGGACTCTTTCATCCCTTATAGCCCGAACCTCTGAATATCTTGTGATAAGGTTTTCTTCTAGGGCTTCATCTTCTGGTATCACATAGGTAATGGGCAAACTGTTGAGACACCTTAGCATACATAGTTCTCCGTTAAGTGTGATCTTCTTCTTTTCCCAATCGATGGTAGGGTTGTGGGTTCATAATCATGGCATTCCTAAGATGACCTCATAGTTTTGAAGATTCGCTACTTGGAAAGTCATCAATTCCCTATGGCTACCAATGTCCATAGGTACTTTCATCAAATGGATAACAGGTTCCATTGTGCTTGGCCTCCCTTCCGCTAGGCAAATCTCCCTCGGGTTTTTTGTCCTTATCTTCCTTATTCCGTGTTTGGCATATATGTCTTCATCGATAAAATCTTTCATTGCTTCTGAGTCGATCATTGCGTTGATCGCCACCATCTCTTTTTCTCCGGATAGTTGTATCTTGATCATGATGTGATTATTTTCGCGTTTGAGTAATTCCATATAGTTGAGTGCCGTGTAGTAGTTTTCCATAATGATGGATTTCCATTCGGGTGTGTCCCTTAGACTAGCTCTTACTAGGGACAGTCTTCTTTGCCAGACTCGTCGGGTTCCTCCTTGACTTCCATTTCTTTGATGCTTGGTCTTGCCGCCTATGGCCCTGTTCGTCCTTGTGTATTCTATGTCCTTAGTATATCAGGAAAATGTCTACGGCCCTCCTGTTCCACCAAGGGGAGTTTTGATCCCCATGGTCCACCATGGTCCATATTTTTGGTAAAATTTTCAAAAGTGTAGTTCAAAGCGGATCAGTGTAGACCAGGAGGGTTCAGGACCTCTCTGAACGTGCGTAAACTCTTTTCCTGATGTGTATTGGTGTAGTCCTATCCATCCCTGGGTTTGGTACAGTCTCGTACGATATGATTAGGTTTGCTGCAGTTGAGATATAGCTTTTCCTAAATCCTTCTTTTGAACTCGTTTGACGATAGTCTTGGTTGTCGTCTTGTTGCATCTAAGTTCATTGGCTCTCCTTTTCAGATGACTGTTATTGGTCTGAATATCTCATTCTGATTTCGTAGGTTGCCGCCTGTCCGACTATCCGTTTTTTCTTCCCTCTGGATGTGTTTGACCATTGCCAGTTTGGTCTCCTTTTTGATTGCCCATTTGGCTAATTCTTCCGTGTTCGTGAAGTTGCTGCTGTCTGCTCCCAATCCTTCTTAGAATGCTGGAACCATTCCTTTCAAGAAAAATGCTCCTGCTGTATGATGGTCTAATTCAGCCTCCATGGCGGCCAAGCTAAATTCTTTCCAATACGCTGTCATAGATCAGTTCTCTTGTTATAGTTTCTGTATTTTGTTCCTCACTTCTCCTCCGGGGTCGGTTGCTCCAAATTGGTCTTTGACTTCTTCAACGAACACTTCCCATGTTTCCCATTCTGTAACAATTCGTCCTTCTGCATATGGGGTAATCCAGGTCTCTGTGTCACCCCTCAAGAGGCTAGAGGTATATAAGATCCTGTCAGAATGGTGTCCTTCGATCTATCCTATTACTGGAAAGTAGACTTTAAACTGGGCCAACCTTCCCCATAGTGTGGCCCTATCCCCCCATCAGGAAAATGTTTTTGCACGGTTCAGGGTGGTCCTGAACGCTCCTGAACCACCAGGGGGGGCTTTGGTCCCCATGGTACTTCCTGGTCCGTGCTGATCCACCATGATCCACTTCGCGTAACTGAGATGCGCGAACGTGAACCAGTGCGGACCAGCGTGGACCAGGGAGCACCAGGGGGACCATAACCCCCCCTGGTGGACCAGGACGTATTTTTACATTTTCCTGATGCCATGAAGGTTTCCGGTTCTTGGATTTTGAGTCTCTTCAGACCGCCAGTGAGATTTGTGATAATTTGTTGTAACTGTTCCGGGCTAAGTGCTGGTATTTGGGTGCCATGTGGCTTGTGCCTGCTATCAGATTCACAGTTTCGGCTGCTTTCATTTTTACGGTACCTTCCATCATGGTATTCCTTCTCGTTCCTCCGGGAAAGGTTGTTTCTTCTGATTCTGTCAGTGATACTGGTTCTGGTATTTCCGGGCTTGCCACCCCTGAGCTTCGTATTATCTGGTCAAGTGCTTCTCCTAATGCTGTGGTATTGAATACTAGTACATTGATATTAGCTTCTTCGTCGTGTATGGAGGCTGTTTTGCCTGACTTGATTAGGTGCTGCTAGGGTTGACGCAACCAAATAATATGATCCACTCTGCTCCTCTGGGCGATACTTGCAACAGATAACTACTATTCGGAATAGCGATCCCTCTTAGTCCTTCCTTATACGATGATAGTTGAGTCTCCAAACTCCTATCATGTACAGGGGATTGCTTAACTTCTCAAGAGACCTCTGGTAGTTTCAGGCCTGTATAGTGCAAGATATAAAGTTAGTATTGAAAGTATAGTGTAGAAAATGAACTTAGATAGTTGCGTGAAGAACTTACTACCAAGTCGCTTTTTTTGTATTTTTTATATCATGTACTATTATTTACCATCTAACTAGGATATAAGGACTACGTGCAGCGGTAAGCTATGGTAAAGTAAAACCCTAAAATGAAATCCTCCTCGGACTACCAGAAAAAGCCATCATCCCAAGTCCCTCTGGTATGGAAGCAACCGCACCATCCCGCCAACAAAACGAACTACCCCGTGGGCTAAGGAGACAAAAGGGGCAGAATATTAAATACAACAGGCAGGAAATAACAGGAAAACTACACTCAAAAACTCCTATCCCCTTAAAAATAAAGTAATAAAAGAAATTACATTAATATCTCAGATTATTCTTATAGAAACCTGACCGTAAAAATCTAGCCAAAAACTAAAAATAACAAGCGGAGGGACGGTAAACGCTAAAATCAAGCAAATCCATCACAATTACTCTGTAACCCAAGGCATTAATATTGTGCAAGGAGGCAGTGCAATACCATGACCGAGGATAACCGAGGTATGTGGCCGAGCCGAACCACCGGGGCGGAGGGGGCAACGGACCTGGGGAAAGGGGGTGTAGTAGGGTGCCAGTCAATGAGCGGATGTTAGGCTGTAACTGAGGTATGGGAGGAAACCAAGGGGAGGAGAGGAGGGGTGTATCTACATCAGCAAAAGTTCACATTTGACCCCCATACCTCATGAGGGATAGGGGGTATGGGGGGCCAAATTATAAAACTCAAGTTGTTGTATCTCTCATCCATGCCCCATAACTCCGGAATAAATACGGGATTACGGGGCATTTATTTTTGCGTCGGTAATTTCGTTGTCATGCAACGTTTTCTGGATGCACTTCGTCCTCTTTGAGCCATTGTACTGTCTATTCGCGCTTGACTCTTCTACTTTAGTTTATCCGGCATTACCTCTCGCACCAGGAATTGTTCCGTTATGGATTTCTGCCCCACGACTTAATCATGCTTCCTGACAGCCCAAACATACCGTTATATGGTCCATTCCAGCTTTGACCCTTTCCCCTGTATTTCATCCGGCATTACCTGTTGCGCGAGGAATTGTTCCATTGAGAATTTCTGCCTCACGACTCAATCATGCTTCCCAACAGCCCAAACATGCCGTTGTCTGGTTCATTCCAGCTTTGACCTTTCCCCTATAGTTTATCCGGCATTACCTCTCGCACCACGTATTGTTCCCTTGTTGATCCACATATCCTGTTCTGAATTTCCTAAGGACAAACTCTTCACGACTTCGAACGGCCGCAATGCACCGTTCCCTGTAGTTCTTCTGCTTTCCTAATTTTCGCTTATTTCTCCCCTTCCTCCTTGCCATTGCCCCTTGACCTAATCCAGCCCCAATAATTTCTCTGTGTATACAATATCTAAGCGGACACTGTTTGTCGCTTTCGTGACGAGGAGAGTCCATTATTTGATCATGCGTGGCCTTGCGATGGATTATTCCTTCACTGTTCTCGCCTTCCTGCCTTCTTCAAGGGTCTTTGGAACTATCCCTCGGCACCAAGCGACTTTCCCCTGATGTCTTTTTTCACAAACTGAGTTGAAGTCTAACTCTAAGTGGCATATTCAAAATAATAATAATAATAATAATAATAAGCTCTTTTATTTGTTTATTTTATTTAAATCTACATTTGTCCCAAAGAGGACGTTACTCATCCCCATTCAACTCCTGTTCGGGAGACTCAACTGCCTCCCCCGCTTCGGGATCTGAATGATCGTCCTCCACCTCGCTTTCCTCATCGCCTGAAATCTGCAAATCCAAATATCCTGCGGCTTCTCCGTCGTCCAGTGGAGCACGAGACTCCTGATACGGTATCAATCCACCCTCCCGCAGCATTTTCTTAATACATTTTTTGGTATCTTCAAAGAGTTTATCTCCCACTCCTGGCAGCAGTCTTTGCCAGGTAGCACGCTGTCGAAGATAGACATCTAAATTTTCTAGTGAGTACGATAGGCTTTACAACGGCGGATTTGAAGCTTTAAACAAGGCAATACTAACTTTGTGCTGTCAGAGCAGAAAAATCTGGAGGTTGAACAAATGATCTGGAACTCCAAGCCTTCAGAGAATGATACACACATACCGTGGTAAGGCATATCAGGACGTCATTAGTACGATTAAGAAATGATTTATCGGTTCTCACTCACATTCTCGAACCCCGGTACCACTTATGAAACAAGAGTTTTGCTATCTCTGGTGCAGAAAAGTGCCAACCACAGTCCTGTTTGGGTAAGCCTTATCTCATCTCACCGGGAACGATCTGAGTTTACTAACTTGTTGTTTACTTGGGTGGCATGTAAACTGATCATTTTCGAGCAAATAGGCAACCTGCACCTTTATTTCGGCTGGTGGTCTTTGCGAGAAGTCATACAGGTCCTCAATTATATTCTTGCTCTCTGAAACTAGATGTGACCTGGTGCTAGACTGCCTCGATTTCAACTAAATGTATGTAATTAGCTGTGATTGGTCTCCAATAGGACATTCTTCTTCAATTAAAGGACTTACAAAAGTCATTGCCTGCCTTTCCATTATGCTATTTCCCCAACCTAACTTTTTAGCTGCCTTTACCCAATAACCTTCCAGAAGTCTATCATTTTCGGCAGGCTTTACAAACGTATTAACAAACCACATATGATACCGGACCATATTTGCAGCGTTCTCAAAGATTATCCTCACCTCACCCTGCAATGTATTGCTTTTTGCCGATAGTGTGATAGGGGTTCCGATATTAGACTCTGGAAAGTCTGGATCAGCTATACTATGTCGTGAATGGGACGGCATAATTTCTTCCTCTTCAGGCCAATCCGGAATATAGGTTGAGAATTGTGATGAATCGTCTCTGAGATGGCCGGAATGTAATTGTGCTGCCTGCTCTTGTAATGCAAGCCCCTACGAAGGCCCATTTAGAACCCCCTGTGAAGGGCCATTTAGAACCAGCCTTGGGGTATCCTCCATACTCTTTCTTATAAGTATGTCAATTGAAAAAATTATTATATTTACTTATATATCTTAACCGGCTCCTGACTCTTCATGGAAGTGGCTGCGGGAGTGGTTCAGCAGGACGTCGTTCATCACGTCGGTGATGTCTAGGAGAAATGTCATCATCGTCAACATCTGTAGGTTGCTCTTCCTCAAAATGAACTCGTCGTTGTATTTCCGGTGCTTGCATTGAAATATCCGGGAAGGCTACTGGAGGTCTCGACGATGATGCCTGGGCTCAGGGGGCTAGTCCTACTACTCTGGTCAAGAATGGGATATTTAAGTCTTGGGAGAGTTCACATTGGCCTCCAGGAGGCTTGACTGACCTCTGCTCGTATTTCCATTCATGATTGCGCATTTATATGAAAGAACTAGGGGAGAAAAACGAATTAGATGTAGAGATAAAAGCTCCGACAGGAATCGAACTCACGGCATCGTATTGAGGACGAACAGCATCTTATTGCGGACGAACAGGCTTTATGTTATTGTTACTACACGGACTCCTAGCTATGACCCAAGGTCCGTGAGAATCATTAGCATGGGCTCGGACTATCCTACAGCCATTTGGCCTCCGAATATCTCAAAGGCTACGTCTACGGATGGCTCTGAGCCGAATAGAGACCCTCTATTCAGGATTGCTGGGACAGGATTTTATATGCGGGGCTTGGATGAACATAACTTATCATATCAAAAGAATGGATTATACATACTAGGATAGGATAAAGGATAAAGGGGACATTTAGCATCCCAGGAACGCTTTCTATTACACTCAAGTAATTCTAAAAATAAAAAGACTACTAAAAACATTAAAATCTAAGACTATCGGGTAAAATATAGGAAAGCCAGATGACAGTGCAAACCGGATTAAGACAACAATTAATAGATAGAAGCAAAGCAGAAGCAAAGAAGCAAAGCCCGTAAAACCAAAGAACAATTACCCAAAGGCTCAAAGAAGACGCAACCCGGCACAAAATAGGTCTCACAAAACCCAACAAATAGATAGAAACGAGAGCAAAACAAAGTAAGAAAAAACCTGTGAAATGAAAGAGAGCCCACCCTAAAGACCCAAGTTGATACTACCTGGCACAAACAAGCCCCAACCCCCACCAGTGCCGCACCCATAGATAGCAATGAAAGCAAAACCTAATATAGCCAGCGAAACAAAATAAAAAACCACCCAAAAGCCCAAAGAAGACTCTGCCCAGTGCAAACAAACCCTAGGCATTGCCCCCATTGCCCCCATTGCCCCCATCACCCCTATCACCCCCATTACCCCAACCGTTATCATCAGCATCTTCCTCAATAGCGTCATGTACTGACACCTCAAACACCGGAGGTGGGATCCCCAGGGGAACAGCCACCATTGGGACATCTTATGCCGCATATCGGCTCATATACGCTGGCCCCTGTCTCACTCGAGCGCGTGATATCAGTTCCCGGAAGTTGGTCTGAAACCTAATAACCCTACGATCAATGCTCAGAATTCTCCTCTACCAGCTGTTGTGGGACCTAGAAAAGGCCCTTCGGCGACTTGCATGGCGCTCCACATCGTCCTTCTCATCAGAGTCAGATTCTGGCACAGTGTAGAACTCGGTGACATGGAATTGGCTGGGGAAGAGATAGTTCCGACTATGCCCAACAAGAGGTGTATTGGGACGAACAGGGTCCCCACCATCTGGAGGGGAAACACCTACTTGGTAGAGGAAGCAGGCGACAGTAAGGGTGGAGTACCGGGAGAGACGAAGTCAGGCATTGACCTGATCGTCGTCGATCAACTCAATCTGGTTAGCCCTATCGGGAGTGACATTCACTCCTTGAATGTCACGGAGAATTCGAATAAACTGCCAGGGGTGCTCGCCGTCCTCTACGTACCGACAGGCAGCTTCGCTGAGCTCCGGTAAAGTGTAGTACATGAGAACCACCAGCCAACTCTTGTTTGGCATAGTGTTATTACCACGGTTTATCCATGGGAGCTGGCGAGGCTGCCCAGGCTCAGTCCCTGTGGTCGAAATGAATATTATTCGTACCAGTTTCTCCTTGTGAATGGTCGGTTGGGGACAAGCAACAGCCCTTTCATCTCTTGATCCGGATCCAGATCCACCGCCAGCACCTCCATCTCCCCCCTCTTTCTCGGCATCGGAATTAAGTCTTGCATTCCTACGAGACTAGGCTGCCTTCTTCAGAACATCCATAATGAGAGCATCTAGAGCAACGTGGAAGACCCGATGTTGGCGGTTTCTGGGGGAGTTGAATGTGGCTCGGAAGCCTCTGAGGGCAATGTGTGCGACGGTCTCCGTCCTAACTTCGTTCCACAAAGTGTTACTGGCCTGAGTGCTAGAGGTAATATTCCTCTTGTTGCACTACTGGAGAATGTATTTGCGAACGGCCAGGTATCTCCTTCCTTCTACAGTTCGTCTCTCACCAGTGAGGTTGAGCTCAGTCCGGAAGATGGCAGTGGTGACATGACCATGACCATGAATCGGAGGCATGCTATTAACCAATTAGATTTTCTGTAAAAAAGACTAAATAGGATGCGCAGAAGACTAATCTGAATTAGGCAAGGATGTTCTTGGAGTGCAGAAGAAGACAGGAAATCCCAAAGAAATCTAGCAAATAGCGATCAGTAATCATTCCATCTTGGGAAAGGTGCAAATGGGACAAAGAGAAAACTAAGTATAGGGGGGATAGCAAGCGAAAACGGGGAGCCGCTAGTGTATCTAGAGAATAGTAGTTAGCTATTGTTTCACATTAAGGCTTTAGAAGAGCTCGTACGAGCCATGCACAAGTTCATTCAAGAACTTACGCAGCCTTTCATCGTGCCCCAGAAGGAAGTAAGAAAGACCAGGCCTCGGGTTGGTATCTCTAAGAGGCCGAGGAAGGAA